>QGQJ01000710.1:0-29021 GCA_003206725.1 Blastomyces emzantsi
CCCGTCCGGTGCACAGGCATCGGCGCCGACGATGCCCGCCTCGCCGCCGTAGCGGGCAAAATATGGGCCGCCGACGATCACCCGGACGTCGGGATTGGCGGAGGCCCGCCGGACATCCGCCACGGTGACGGTCAGGGTGGGCAGGAACACGTCGCAGGACAACGACAGCCCGACCACGTCGAACCACTCGGTGCGCAGCAGGTTCAGGGGATCGACCCCCGGCCCGGGGACCGCGGTGGTCACGTCCCAGCCGGCCTCGCGGAAGAAGCTCGCGACGATCGACAGGCCGAAATGATGGGTCTCGCCGGGGCAGGGCAGCAGCAGCACGCTGCGGCCGTTGGCCGGGACCGACTCGTCCTCGAGCTGCGCGCAGAGGCGCCGGCTCACCGCCTGCAGCCGGCCCAGCGCCTCGGTCACGGCGAGGAAATCGCAGACATCGTCCTCCCAGAGCTCGCCGAGGTGGCGCGCCGCCGGGGCGAGCAGGTCGAGGAGCAGGCGCGGCAGGGGCAGCCCGCTCTCGCGCAGGGCGGAGACCTGGCGGTCGAGGTCGATCGGCCCGGGGGCGAGCAGGAGGGCGCTGAAGGCCGCGATCTCGTCCGGGCTCGGCGCCCGGTCGGCCTGGGCGCGGCGGCCGGCGGGCCGGTGGGCCAGCATCAGCCGGGGCAGGATTTCCGCCTCGACCAGGCGGGCCAGCGCGTCCGGCACCGCCTTGTCGTCCGCGGCGGGGCGCGGGATGGATGGGTGGCGCACCCGCGAGCCGTCCGCGAAGGACGGCCGCCCGTCGCTCATCGTGCCGCAGCCGCCGGCGACCGGCCCAGGGTCCAGACGCTCACCGAAATGCCTCCAGTCTCCCATCGGCATCCCTCCCAAAAGCGGCCCCGGCCCAGATGGACCGGCAATTCCGCATGCGCGTCGAGCACGGCGTTGGCCGCCTGTCTTCTCACGTCTTCGTCGTCGTCGATCCTCGGATCAAACCAGCCAAGCTACGAAAGCCCCAACCAGCGTTTGGAACGATACCCAAGGCGCCGATCTTGGCAATGACTTGGAACAAAGAAAATATGTCAAACTGCGTGTCATCTCAGACGATCGTCAAGCACACTTGACACTTTTGGGGATGCGGCCCTAGCCTCTCCCAACGACGACGTCCCAGGACGACGCCGCGCACAGGGGAGCGGATGCATGGGTCCCGGGGACCGGCCAGCACGACCGCTCTACACGGCCGCCGAGCGCCTGCGGCGCGACGCCTCGCCCTGGACCATGGTGCAGGGCGTGCTGGCCCCGGCGCAATTCGTGATCTTCCTGGTGAGTCTCGCCCTGGTGCTGCGGGCGCTCGCCAGCGGGCAGGGCCAGCTGGCCGCCGAAGTATCCGTCGTGGTGAAGACCCTGGCGCTCTACGCGATCATGGTCACCGGCTCGCTCTGGGAGAAGGCGGTGTTCGGCCGCTGGCTGTTCGCCCCAGCCTTCTACTGGGAGGATGTGGTCAGCATGCTGGTGCTGGCCCTCCACACCGCTTACCTCGCCGCCCTCGCCACCGGCGCCCTCGGCGCTCAAGCCCTGCTGATCCTCGCGCTGGCGGCCTACGCGACCTACCTGGTCAATGCCGGGCAGTTCCTGCTGAAGCTCCGGTCCGCCCGCCTGGAAGGCGCCGGCACAGGCCATCCGCAGCTCGCGGAGGCCCTGTCGTGAATGCGCCCGTCCCGCCCCCGGTGGCCGCGTGCGGCGGCATCGACCTTCATCAGGAGCACGGCCAGCGCGCGGTGTTCTGCGGCCTCACCGGCATCGTCTGGCTGCACCGGAAGATCCAGGACGCCTTCTTCCTGGTGGTCGGCTCGCGCACCTGCGCCCACCTGATCCAGTCGGCCGCCGGGGTGATGATCTTCGCCGAGCCGCGCTTCGCCACCGCGATCATCGACGAGCGCGACCTGGCCGGGATCGCGGACGCCAACGAGGAACTCGATCGGGTCGTCACCCGGCTGATCGAGCGGCGGCCGGACATCAAGCTCCTGTTCCTGGTGGGCTCCTGCCCGTCCGAGGTGATCAAGCTCGATCTGTCCCGGGCGGCCCAGCGCCTGTCGGGGCGCCTCGCACCGGTGCGGGTGCTGAACTATTCGGGCTCCGGCATCGAGACGACCTTCACGCAGGGCGAGGATGCCTGCCTGGCCGCCCTGGTGCCGGAGCTGCCGCGGGCGCCGGCCGAGGAAGCACCGTCGCTCCTGATCGTCGGCGCGCTGGCCGATGTGGTTGAGGACCAGTTTCTCCGGATCTTGTCCGCGATGGGCATCGCCGACGTCCGGTTCCTCCCGGCCCGCCGGGCCGGCGCGATGCCGGCGGTCGGGCGCAAGACCCGATACCTGCTGGCCCAGCCGTTCCTGGCCGACACCGCCCGGGCGCTGGACGAGCGCGGCGCGCGCCGGCTCGCCGCGCCGTTTCCGCTCGGCGCCGAAGGCACCACCGGCTGGCTGCGCGCAGCTGCCGAGGCCTTCGAGATCGATGACGCGACTTTCGCGGCGGCGACCGCGGCCGGGCGCGCCCGGGCCGAGACCGCGCTCGCGCCGCATCGCGAGAAGCTCGGCGGCAAGCGGGTGTTCTTCTTCCCCGATTCGCAGCTCGAAGTGCCGCTCGCCCGATTCCTCGCCCGCGAGCTCGGCGTGGCGCTGGTCGAGGTCGGGACGCCCTACCTGCACCGGGCGCATCTGGCGGCCGAGATCGAGTGGCTCCCCGCCGGCACCCGGGTGACCGAGGGCCAGAGCCTCGACGACCAGATGGATCGCTGCCGGGCGGCGCGGCCGGACCTCACGGTCTGCGGCCTCGGCCTCGCCAACCCGCTGGAGGCCGAGGGCCTCTCGACCAAGTGGTCGATCGAGCTGCTGTTCACCCCGGTCCAGGGCTACGAGCAGGCCGGCGACCTCGCCGAATTGTTCGCGCGCCCGCTCCGGCGCCGCGCGCTGCTGGAGGTGTAGGGCGATGCAGCTCACCCTCTGGACCTACGAAGGCCCCCCGCATATCGGCGCGATGCGCGTCGCCACCGCGATGCGCGGGCTGCACTACGTGCTGCACGCGCCGCAGGGCGATACCTACGCCGACCTGCTGTTCACGATGATCGAGCGGCGGGATACCCGCCCGCCCGTCACCTACACGACCTTCCGGGCGCAGGATCTCGGCCGCGACACCGCCGAGCTGTTCAAGACCTCGGTCGCCGCCGCCTACGCGCGCTTCCAGCCCCAGGCGATGATCGTCGGCGCGTCCTGCACCGCCGAGCTGATCCAGGACGATCCGGGGGGGCTCGCCAAGGCCCTCGACCTGCCGATCCCGGTGATCCCGCTGGAGCTGCCGGCCTATCAGAAGAAGGAGAACTGGGGCGCGTCCGAGACCTTCTATCGGTTGGTCCGGGCCCTCGCGGGGCCGGCCTCGCCCCGAAGCACGGATGAGCTGCGGCAGCGCCCGCTCTGCAACATCCTGGGCCCGACCGCGCTCGGCTTCCGCCACCGCGACGACCTCATCGAGATCCGCCGGCTGCTCGACACGCTCGGGATCGACGTCAACGTGGTGGCGCCGCTCGGGGCCAGCCCGGCCGATCTCGGCCGACTCAGGGATGCCGACTTCAACGTCGTGCTCTATCCGGAGACGGCCCGCAGTGCGGCCGAGTATCTCAAGAAGAGTTTCGGGCAGCCGTTCACCAAGGAAGTGCCCCTCGGGGTCGGCGCCACGAACCGCTTCGTGGCGGAGGTCGCGGCTCTGGCCGGTATCGATTCGGCGCCGCTCCTCAACGGGTCCGGCTCGCGCCTGCCGTGGTACTCGCGCTCGGTCGATTCGACCTACCTGACGGGCAAGCGCGTCTTCGTGTTCGGCGACGCGACCCACGCGATCGGCATTGCCCGGATGGCCGCCCGGGAACTGGGCTTCACCGTCGTTGGCCTCGGGACCTACGGCCGCGAATTCGCCCGCGAGGTCCGGGCCGAGGCGGCCGAGCACGGCATCGAGGCCCTGATCACCGACGACTATCTCGACGTCGAGGCCGCGATCCGCGCCGCCGCCCCGGAACTCGTCCTGGGCACCCAGATGGAGCGCCACGTCGCCAAGCGGCTCGGCATCCCCTGCGCGGTGATCTCCGCTCCGGTCCACGTCCAGGATTTCCCGGCGCGCTACGCTCCGCAGATGGGCTTCGAGGGTGGCAACGTCCTGTTCGACACCCTGGTCCATCCGCTGATGATGGGCCTCGAGGAACACCTGCTCGGCATGTTCCGGGAGGATCCCGAATTCCACGACGGCGTCGGCCCGTCGCATCTCGGCGGCACGCCGTTCGAGGCCCCGCCGGTTGCTGCGCCCGTGCCCCCGGCGATCCCAAGCCCGGCAGTCGCGCCGATCCTCCTGGAGGAAGCGGTCACGATCACGGACGCCCTCTGGGCCCCCGAGGCCGAGCGGGAACTGAAGAAGATCCCGTTCTTCGTGCGCGGCAAAGCGCGCAGCAACACGGAGAAGTTCGCCCGTGAGCGGCGGCTGCCGCTCATCACCCTCGAAACCCTCTACGACGCCAAGGCGCATTATGGCCGCTAGAGCGCTCCCCGCCGGCCTGGAGGCCGGCTCGTCGAAGGCGGACGCCTCGCAGCGCCGGCCGCCGATCCGCGTCGTCATCGTCACCCTCGACAACCACCTCGCGAGCGCGGTCGAGCGGGCGCGCCTGCGCCTGCGGTCCGAGATGCCCGGCGTGGTGCTCGGCTTCCACGCCGCGGCGGAGTGGGACACCGATCCCGCGGCGCTCGACGCCTGCCGCAGCGACATCGCCCAGGCCGACATCGTGCTCTCAGCCATGCTGTTCATGGACGAGCATGTCCGGGCGATCCTGCCGGCGCTCGCGGCCCGGCGCGACGCCTGCGACGCGATGGTCGGCTGCCTCTCGGCGGGCGAGGTGGTGAAGACGACCAAGCTCGGCCGCTTCGACATGAGCGGCACCAAGCGCAGCGCCCTGGACTTCCTGAAGAAGCTGCGCGGCAAGCCCGGCCAGCAGGGCAATGCCGGCCGCCAGATGGCGCTGGTGCGCAAGCTGCCGAAGATCCTGCGCTTCATCCCGGGCTCGGCGCAGGACGTACGCGCCTACTTCCTGACGCTGCAATACTGGCTGGCCGGCTCGGACGAGAACGTCGCCGCCCTGGTCCGTTTCCTGGTGCATCGCTACGCCGCCGGCGCACGCGCCGTGTGGCGCGACGGCCCGGCCGCGCCGGCGCCGCTCGACTACCCCGAGACCGGCCTCTACCACCCGCGCATGGCCGGCCGGATCGGCCAGGCCCCGTCCCGCCTGCCGCGCGCGGCGGAGGCGCGCGGCCGGGTCGGGCTGCTGCTGATGCGCAGCTACGTGCTGGCCGGCAACACCGCCCATTACGACGGGGTGATCGCCGCCCTCGAGGCCAAGGGCCTCGACGTGGTGCCGGCCTTCGCCAGCGGCCTCGACAACCGCCCGGCCGTGGACGCCTTCTTCATGCGCGACGGACGCGCCCGGATCGACGCCCTGGTCTCGCTCACCGGCTTCTCGTTGGTCGGCGGCCCGGCCTACAACGACGCCGCGGCGGCCGAGGCGATGCTGGCGCAACTCGACGTGCCCTACCTCGCCGCCCAGGCGCTGGAATTCCAGACGATCGAGCAATGGGAGGCGGGCGAGCGCGGCCTGTCGCCGGTCGAGGCGACCATGATGGTCGCGATCCCCGAGCTCGACGGCGCCACCGCCCCGATGGTGTTCGGCGGCCGCTCCGCAGCGTCCGGCAGCGACAACGCCCGAGACATGCGCGCCCATCCCGAGCGGGTCGCGCGGCTGGCCAAGCGGGTCGAGAGCCTCGTGTCCCTGCGCCGGACGCCCAAGGCCGCGCGCAAGATCGCCGTGGTGCTGTTCAACTTCCCGCCGAATGCCGGCGCCACCGGCACCGCCGCGTTCCTGTCGGTCTACGCCTCGCTGCTCAACACCCTGAAGGGCCTGGCGGCGGACGGCTACGCCGTGGAGATCCCGGAGAGCGTCGACGCCCTGCGCGAAAAAATCCTGGACGGCAACGCCAAGCGCTACGGGACTCAGGCCAACGTCCATGCCCGCATCCGGGCCGAGGACCATGTCCGGCGCGAGCGATACCTCGCCGAGATCGAGACCCAGTGGGGTCCGGCGCCCGGCCGCCACCAGACCAACGGCGCCGACCTGTTCGTGCTCGGCGCGCAATTCGGAAACGTCTTCGTCGGGGTGCAGCCGGCCTTCGGCTACGAGGGCGACCCGATGCGCCTGCTGTTCGAGCACGGCTTCGCGCCGACCCACGCCTTCTCGGCCTTCTACCGCTACCTGCGCGAGGATTTCGCCGCCGACGCCGTGCTGCATTTCGGCACCCACGGGGCGCTCGAGTTCATGCCCGGCAAGCAGACCGGCCTGTCCGAGGCGTGCTGGCCGGAGCGCATGATCGGGGCGCTGCCCAACATCTATCTCTACGCGGCCAACAACCCATCCGAGGGGACGCTCGCCAAGCGCCGCTCGGCCGCGACGCTGGTGAGCTACCTGACCCCGAGCCTGGCCACCGCCGGGCTCTATCGCGGGCTGCTCGACCTGAAGAGCTCGATGGAGCGCTGGCGCGGGCTCGACCTCGAAGCGACGGCCGAGCGCGAGACCCTCGCCCGGCTGATCCAGGAGCAGGGCGCCGCCGTCGATCTCGTCCCCGCCGAGCCGGCCTGGACCGGCGACCTCGGCGCCCAGGTCGCGAGCCTCTGGTCCGCCGTGCAGGAGCTGGAGCAAACCCTGATCCCGCATGGCCTGCACGTGGTCGGCGAAGGCGTGCCGGAGGCGGAGCGGATTGACCTGCTGCTCGCCCTCGCGGAGGCCTCGCATGGGCTCAAGCCCGAACGCGCCGGCATCGCGGCGCTAGTCGCGGGGCAGGGCGCCGAGGCCGCCTTCGCGGCTTCCGGGCTGCCGGCGGATACCGAGACCCGCGCCGCCTTCGCGGGCCTGGCCAAGACCGACGCCCTCCTGGCGCGCGACCACGAGGTCCCGGCGCTCCTGCGGGCGCTCGACGGCCGCTTCATCCCGCCGGTGGCCGGCGGTGATCTCCTGCGCAACCCGGCGATCCTGCCGACCGGACGCAACATCCACGGCTTCGACCCGTACCGCCTGCCCTCGGCCTTCGCGGTGGCCGACGGCGCCCGCCAGGTCGAGCGCATCCTCGAGCGCTTCGCCGCGGACGGAAAACCCTGCCCCGAGAGCGTCGCCCTGGTTCTCTGGGGCACCGACAACCTCAAGAGCGAGGGCGGCCCGATCGCCCAGGCGCTTGCCCTGATCGGCGCGGCCCCGCGCTTCGACGGCTATGGCCGGCTCAGCGGTGCGGTGCTGATCCCGCTGGAGACCCTCGGCCGCCCGCGGATCGACGCGGTGGTCACCCTCTCGGGCATCTTTCGGGACCTGCTCCCGCTCCAGACCAAGCTGCTGGCGGAAGCGTCCTTCCTCGCCGCCACCGCCGACGAACCCCTCGAACAAAACTTCGTGCGCAAGCATGCCCTGGCGATCCAGGCCGAGCAGGGCTGCGACCTGGAGACGGCGGCTTTGCGGGTCTTCTCCAACGCCGAGGGCGCCTACGGGGCCAACGTCAACCACCTCGTCGATTCGGGAAACTGGGACGACGATGCCGAGCTGTGCGAGACCTTCTCACGCCGCAAGAGCTTCGCGTATGGCCGGAACGGCCGCCCGGCGCCGCAGCGCGACCTGATGAAGGCGGTGCTGGCCTCCGTCGACATGGCCTACCAGAACCTCGATTCCGTCGAGGTCGGCGTCACCTCGGTGGACCATTACTTTGACGGACTCGGCGGCATGGGCCGGGCGGTGGCCCGCGCCCGAGGCGAGGCGGTGCCGATCTATATCAGCGACCAGACCCGCGGGGAGGGGCGCGTGCGCTCCCTCGAAGAGCAGGTGGCGCTGGAGACGCGCACCCGCATGCTCAACCCGAAATGGTACGAGGGGCTGCTCAGCCACGGCTACGAGGGCGTGCGCCAGATCGAGTCGCACCTGACCAACACGGTCGGCTGGTCGGCCACCGCCAACGCCGTCCAGCCCTGGATCTACGAGCGCATCACCGAGACCTACGTGCTCGACCCCGCGATGCGCGAGCGCATGGCCGCCCTCAACCCCACCGCCTCCGCCAAGGTCGCCCAACGGCTGATCGAGGCCCACCGGCGCGGCTTCTGGACCCCCGACGCAGCGATGCGGGACGCCCTCGACCGGGCCGAGGAGGAACTGGAAGATCGTCTCGAAGGCGTCACCACAGGAGTCGCCGCATGAACATCGCCATCCGCAATCCGGTCATCGCCCGGAAGGAAGAAGGCAGCGTTCAGGTCGCCCTCGACCCGGACCTGAAGATCGAGACCGCGAAGGTGTTCGCGGTCTACGGCAAGGGCGGCATCGGCAAGTCCACCACCTCGTCGAACCTCTCGGTGGCGTTCTCCAAGCTCGGCAAGCGGGTGCTGCAGATCGGCTGCGACCCCAAGCACGACTCGACCTTCACGCTGACCAAGCGCCTCGCCCCCACGGTGATCGACGCCCTCGAGGCGGTGAACTTCCATTCGGAGGAGCTGCGCGTCGAGGACTTCGTCGTCGAGGGCTATAACGGCGTGATGTGCGTCGAGGCCGGCGGCCCGCCCGCGGGCACCGGCTGCGGCGGCTACGTGGTCGGCCAGACGGTGAAGCTCCTCAAGGAGCACCACCTTCTGGAGGATACCGACGTCGTCGTGTTCGACGTGCTGGGCGACGTGGTCTGCGGCGGCTTCGCCTCGCCCCTCCAGCATGCCGACCGGGCGCTGATCGTCACCGCCAACGACTTCGATTCGATCTTCGCGATGAACCGGATCGTGGCGGCGATCCACGCCAAGTCCAAGAACTATCCCGTACGGCTCGGCGGCGTCATCGCCAACCGCTCGGCCAAGACCGACGAGATCGACCGGTTCAATGCGGCAGTCGGCCTGAAGCGGCTCGCCCATTTCCCCGACCTCGACGTGGTCCGCCGCTCGCGGCTCAAGAAGTCGACCCTGTTCGAGATGGATTCCTCGCCCGAGCTCGACGCGGTGACGGCCGAATACATGCGGCTCGCCGAGACGCTCTGGGCCGGCGAGGAGCCCTGTGAGGCCGTGCCGATGAAGGACCGCGACCTGTTCGAATTTTTGGGATTCGATTGATGGTCGGCGCGAGCTACGACACCCGCAGGGGTGAACTGACCACCTATTTCGACCGCACCGCGGTCGAGGCCTGGTCGCGCCTGACCTCCGACGCGCCGGTGAGCCGGATCCGCGCCACCGTGCGGGCCGGCCGGGACGCGATGCGCGGAACGCTGCTCTCGTGGCTGCCCGCCGACATGACCGGCCTGCGCCTGCTCGATGCCGGCTGCGGCACCGGGGCGCTCAGCGTCGAGGCCGCCCGGCGCGGCGCCGAGGTGGTCGCCATCGACGTCTCGCCGACCCTGGTGGGCCTCGCCCGGGACCGGCTTCCGGCGATCCCCGGACCCGGCCGGATCGCGTTCCGCGTCGGCGACATGCTCGACCCGGGCCTCGGCCGGTTCGACCACGTGGTGGCAATGGATTCGCTGATCCATTACCGGGCCGCCGACATCGTCCGGGCGCTCGCGGTGCTGGGCGCCCGCACCGACGGCTCGGTGCTGTTCACCGTGGCGCCGCGCACGGCTCTGCTCACCGTGATGCACGCCGCCGGAAAGTTTTTCCCTCGCGGCGACCGCTCGCCGGCCATCGTGCCGGTGACCGAGGGCGGCTTGCGCCGGCGGATGTCCTCGGAGCCGGCGCTCGACGGATTCACCTGGGCGCAGAGCCATCGGGTCAACAGCGGCTTCTACCTGTCGAATGCGATCGCGCTGGATCGTTCGCGATGAGCAGCGCCGCCTCGCAAAAGCTCACCCGCGCCCTCATGCGCCTCGGCCCGGCGATCCTGCCGTTTGCGGACGCCGCGACCGTCGAGCTGCCGATGGGGCGCCTGCTGCGGCTGGCCCTGTTCCAGGTGACCGTCGGCATGGCGGCGGTGCTGCTGATCGGCACGCTCAACCGGGTGATGATCGTCGAGCTCGGCGTCCCGTCCTGGATCGTCGCCGTGATGCTGGCCCTGCCGCTGATCTTTGCGCCGCTGCGGGCCCTGGTCGGGTTCCGGTCGGACACGCACCGCTCGGTGCTGGGCTGGCGGCGGGTGCCGTATATCTGGTTCGGCACCCTGCTCCAGTTCGGCGGCCTGGCGATCATGCCGTTCGCCTTGCTGATCCTGTCGGGCGACACCACCGGCCCGCTCTGGGTCGGGGATTTGGCCGCGGCGCTGGCGTTCCTCCTGGTCGGGGCCGGGCTGCACACCACCCAGACCGTCGGCCTCGCGCTGGCCACCGATCTCGCCCCGGCGCATGCCCGCCCGAAGGTGGTGGCGCTGCTCTGCGTCGCCCTCCTGTTCGGCATGATGGCGAGCGCCCTGCTGTTCGGGCTGTTCCTGGCCCACTTCTCGCCCGTTCGGCTGATCCAGGTGATCCAGGGCGCGGCGCTGGTCACCATCGTGCTGAACGGGGTCGCCCTGTGGAAGCAGGAACCCCGCGATCCGAACCGGGCCCAGTCCGCGCCGGCGCGGGATTTCCGCTCCTCCTGGCGCGCCTATGCCGGCCAGGGCGCCGCGCGCCGGCGCCTCGTGGCGATCGGGCTCGGCACCGCGGGGTTCTCGATGCAGGACATCCTGCTCGAACCCTATGGCGGCCAGATCCTGCACCTCTCGGTCGGGGCGACCACGGCCCTGACCGCTCTGCTCGCCGCCGGCGGCGGGCTCGGCCTGCTGATCGCCGCCCGCTGGCTCGGCCGCGGCGGCGACCCGTTCCGGGTCTCGGCCGTCGGCGTCGGCATCGGCATCCTGGCCTTCTCGGCGGTGGTCTTCGCGGCGCCGCTCGCCTCCGCCGACCTGTTCGCGGCCGGCGTCAGCCTGATCGGGCTCGGCGGCGGGCTGTTCGCCCACGGCACGCTCACCGCCTCGATGAACCGGGCCGGGCCCGAGGATACCGGGCTGGCGCTCGGCGCCTGGGGCGCCGTCCAGGCGAGCGCCGCGGGCATCTCCATCGCCGCGAGCGGCATCGTGCGCGACCTCGGCGGCGCCATCGCCCAGTCGGGAGTCCTCGGCGAGGGCATGAACGAGCCCGCGATCGGCTACCTCATCGTCTACCACATCGAGATCGCCCTCCTGTTCGCGGCCCTGATCGCCCTGGGCCCGCTGGTTCGGGAGGATGCGCGCGCAGCCATTCGCGATCGCCTCGGCGGCACCCTTGCCGAACGGACGGCCTGAGACTCGGGGAGGATAACCATGCCAACCGGCGCCATTACGGGTTACGTCGACGTCGCCCAGGTCGTGCTCTACGCGTTCTTCATCTTCTTCGCCGGACTGGTCTTCTGGCTGCGCCGCGAGGACCGGCGCGAGGGCTATCCGCTGGAGAACGAGATCGTCGGCCGCCGCAAGGCGCCGGACCCGGTCCTGATTCCGCGCTCCAAGGCGTTCCACCTGCCGGGCGGCGAGACCACCTACGCGCCGCAGGCGATGCAGGGCAGGGACGACATCGAGACCGGGATCCCGGCCCGCAAGGTCGAGCCCTGGCCCGGCGCGCCCTACGAGCGGACCGAGGCCTCCCTCCAGGCCGGCGTCGGCCCGGGCTCCTGGGTGGTCCGCCACGACGTGCACGACAAGACCTGGGACGAACAATACCGGATCGTGCCCCTGCGGGTCGCCACGGCCTTCGTCATCCACGAGGACGGCCCGAACCCGATCGGCATGACCGTGTTCGGCACCGATAACGCGGTGGCGGGTGTGGTCAGCGACGTCTGGGTCGACCGCGGCGAATCGCTGATCCGCTACTACGAGGTCGAATTGCCCGCGGGTGGCCGCCGGCTGATGCCGACCACGTTCTGCCGGGCCGGCGGCTTCACCAAGACGGTCAAATCCGAGGCCCTGCTCGCCGCCCAGTTCGCCGACATCCCGGTGACCCGGGATCCCGACAGCATCACCTTCCTGGAGGAGGAGCGGATCATGGCCTATTTCGGCGCCGGCACGCTCTACGCCACCCCGGCCCGGGCGGAGCCCCTGCTATGAGCGGCGATTTCCTCCCCGAAGGCACTCCGCGCGGGTTGCCCGGCCCGCTGCCGGCGAACGAGCGGATCCTGTGGCAGGGGTCCCCGACCATCGGGGGGCTGCTGGTCCGGGTCTATCACGCCCGCCTGGTCGCGGCCTGGTTCGCCGCCTGCGCCCTGGCCTTCGGGCTCACGGCCGGCTCGCCCGTCTCGGCGCTCGCCACGGTCGGCCCGACCCTGGCGGTCGGCGCGGTCGGGCTCGCGTTGCTCTGGCTGTTCGCGTGGCTCAGCCACCGGACCACGGTCTACACGATCACCGATCGCCGGGTGGTGCTGCATACCGGCATCGCCCTGCCGGTGACCCACAACGTCCCCTTCGCGCAGGTGGAGGGTGCGGCGTTGCGTGCCTTCACGGATGGGAGCGGGGATCTGCCGCTCCGGTTGCGGCCGGGTCTGCGCATCGCCTACCTTCAGCTCTGGCCGCATGCCCGGCCCTGGCGCATCGCCCGGACTGAGCCCATGCTGCGTTCCGTCCCGGATGCGGACGCGGTGGCGGCACTCCTGGCGCGGGCAGTCGAGGCCCATGCCGCGGCGTCGCAGACGGTGCGGCCGGTGATCGTCCCGCGTTCGCGGGCGGTCCAAGAAAATCCCGGTCGCCTCGTCGCGGCCGAATAGGGAGAGGCGCGATGGGCGAGCGGGCGGAGAGCGTCGGCCGAGCCGCAGGACCGGCACCGGCCCTGCTGATGATCGGCGCCGGCGCGCTGATGGGCTTCGCCATGCTGGCCGTCCTGATCGGGCGCAGCGAGGGCATCGGCATGATCGCCCTGCCGGCGGCCAAGCCGGTCGAGCGGCTCGAATTCCGCGCCGAGGACCAGGTCGACGGCTCCATCGCCCTGCGCAACGCCGCCGACCGGCAGATCGTCGCCTGGATCCGTCCCGGCGAGGACGGTTTCCTGCGCGGGACCCTGCGGGGCCTCGCCCAGGCCCGCCAGCGCGACGGCCTCGGCCCGGAACAGCCGTTCAGCCTGACCCGCTACGATGACGGCCGCCTGTCGCTCGCCGATGACGTTACCGGCCGCCGGGTGCCGCTCGAAGCCTTCGGCCCGACCAATGCCGGCGCCTTCGCCCGGCTGCTCGCCGCCGCCGGCCCGGAGACGCGCTGATGGGCCTGTTCGCACGCCGCACCGTCACCGTGCCCTGCACGATCGAGATCGAGCAGACGCCCGAGAGCCTGCACGCGCACGTCACCCTGGATTCCGGCTTCGAGATCGAGCCCGGCGACGCGGTTCAAGTCCACGACGCCCCGACCTCCGTGCCCTACGGCGAGCGACTCACCGTCCGACGCACCGCCACCGTCACCCGGGCCGGCCTGCTGGAGCGGGCCTGGACGAAGCTCGTCGCCCATCTCGAACTGACCGAGCTCTACGAGGTCAGTTTTTCCGAGAGGAGGAAGCTGTGAACGCTCCTGTCCCGCCGCTCTCCGGCCAGCCGGTCCCGAAAATGCCGGTCAACGAATCGACCAAGGCCGCCCAGGAAACGACGTTCTTGAGCCCGCGCTTCTACACCACCGATTTCGACGAGCTCGACCGCACGGATGTCGAGCCGGTGCGCCGGGACTGGGACCTGCTCATCGCCGAGCTGCGCGCCGACCCGAACAAGCGCCACTTCACCCGCAACGCCGATTTCGACTGCGACCTGTCGCAGATGGAGCCGGAGCTGCGGAAGGAGTTTTTGGACTTTCTGGTCTCGTCGATCACCGCCGAGTTCTCCGGCTGCGTGCTCTATGCCGAGATGAGAAAACGCGCCAAGAATAAAGATATCAAAGAACTCTTTGGTTTCATGAGCCGCGATGAGGCGCGCCATGCCGGCTTCATCAACGACACGCTCAAGGATTTCGGCATCGGCGTCGACCTCGGATTTCTCACGAAATCCAAAAAATACACGTTCTTCCGGCCGAAGTTCATCTTCTACGCCACCTATCTGTCGGAGAAGATCGGCTACGCCCGCTACATCACCATCTTCCGCGAGCTGGAGAAGCACCCGGAGCGGCGCATCCATCCGATCTTCAAGTGGTTCGAGCTGTGGTGCAACGACGAGTTCCGCCACGGCGAGGCCTTCGCGCTGCTGATGCGCGCCAACCCGAAGCTGACGAGCGGCGTGAACCGCTACTGGATCCGGTTCTTCCTGCTGGCGGTGTTCGCCACGATGTATGTGCGCGACCATCACCGCCCGGCCTTCCACGCCGCGCTCGGGGTCGACCCCACCGACTACGATTACAAGGTGTTCCGCATCACCTCCGAAATCTCGCGGCAGACCTTTCCGCTGGAACTCGACCTCGACAACCCGAAGTTCCGGGCCGGGCTCGACAGGCTGCTCGCCTGCTCCCGGGCGATCGCCGAGGCCCGGGCCCAGGGCGGCGTCCTGGGCAAGCTCAAGCACGGCGCCCAGGTGCTGCGCGCGGCCGTCACCTTCGTCCGGCTCTACCTCCTGCCGGTCAAGGCGAACGCCCTGCCGGCCGATATCCGCCTCCAGCCGGTCTGGTAGGATGGCGACCTACGCCGTCCCGGTCGCCTACGCCCTGGTGCTCTGGTGGTTCTCCACCGGGCTGATCCTGCTGCTCGACCACGCCCCGCGGCGCACCCATCCGTGGAGCATGGCCGGCGCGACCCTGCTGCTCGCCGGCGCCCTCGTGGCGATCCGCACGAGCGCGCAGGATACCAGCGCCGCGGGGGCCTACACGGCGTTCACGGCGGCCCTGGTGGTCTGGGGCTGGCAGGAGATGAGCTACTATATGGGCTTCCTGTCGGGCCCGAAGCCGGCCGCCTGCGCGCCGGGCCTGCGCGGGCTCGACCGGTTCCTGGCGGCGCTCGCCACCAGCCTGTGGCACGAATTCGCCATCGTGATCGGCGGCCTGGCAATCCTGGCCCTGGTCTGGGGCGGGGCCAACACCATCGCCCTCTGGACCTACGGCGCGCTCGTCGTGATGAACCTGTCGGCGCGGCTCAACCTGTTCCTCGGGGTGCGCAACCTGCACGCCGAGTTCCTGCCGGACCATCTCGGCTACCTGGCCTGCTACCTGTCCCGCAAGCCGATGAACCTGCTGTTCCCGGTCTCGGTGAGCCTCGGAACCGTCGCGGCGGGCCTGCTCGGGCGGGCGGCCCTCGGCCCGGACCTGCTGGCGCACGAGCTGATCGGCTTCACCGTCCTGGCGACCCTGATGGCTCTCGCGACGCTCGAACACTGGTTCCTGATGCTGCCGCTGCCCTCGGCCGAGCTGTGGCGCTGGAGCCTGCCGGCGCGCGATCCGGACGGCGCGGCGCGGCCGGGGGACAACGGGTAGACCCGGCCATCACGAAAGGATTTCGCGCGCGCACCAATTTGGAACTGGTCTCGTGCGAAATCCGACCTCACAGGCGGGAGCAACCCGCGAATCAATCGGGGAGAGGCGACATGGACTACGAGACATTCTTCGGAGCCGAGATCGCCGGACTGCACCGCGAGGGCCGCTACCGGGTCTTCACCGACCTCGAGCGTCACGCCGGCAATTTCCCGCACGCCACCCATCACCACCCGGGCGGGACCCGGCCGGTGACGGTCTGGTGCTCCAACGACTATCTCGGCATGGGCCAGCACCCCACGGTCACCGGGGCGATGCACGAGGCGATCGACCGCTGCGGCGCCGGGGCCGGGGGCACCCGCAACATCTCCGGCACCAACCACTACCACGTGCTGCTGGAGCAGGAGCTCGCCGACCTCCACGGCAAGGAGGCGGCCCTGCTGTTCACCTCCGGCTACGTGTCGAACTGGGCGGCGCTCGGGACGCTGGCGTCGCGCCTGCCGAACTGCGCGGTCTTCTCCGATTCCGAGAACCACGCCTCGATGATCGAGGGCATCCGGTTCTCCCGCGCCGAGCGCCACATCTTCCGCCACAACGACCCGGAGGACCTGAACCGGAAGCTCGCCCTGGTCGACCCGGCCCGGCCGAAGCTGGTGGCCTTCGAGTCGGTCTACTCGATGGATGGCGACATCGCCCCCATCGCTGAGATCTGCGACGTGGCCGAGGCCCACGGGGCGCTCACCTATCTCGACGAGGTTCACGCCGTCGGCCTCTACGGCGCCCGCGGCGGCGGCATCTCGGAGCGGGACGGCGTCGCCCACCGGCTCGACGTGATCGAGGGCACGCTCGGCAAGGCCTTCGCGGTCCATGGCGGCTACATTACGGCGTCGGAGAAGCTGTGCGACTTCGTGCGCAGCTTCGCCTCGGGCTTCATCTTCACCACCTCGCTGCCCCCCGCGGTGGCCGCGGGCGCGGCGGCCTCGATCCGCTACCTGAAGGCCAGCGGCGAGGAGCGCGCCCGGCATCAAGAGCGGGTCGCAAAGGTCCGGCAGGCGCTTGAGGCCGCCGACATCCCGACCATGCCGAACGACAGCCATATCGTGCCGGTGATGGTCTGCGATCCCGTACTCTGCAAGGGCATCTCCGACACCCTGCTCGACGAGTTCGGCATCTACGTGCAGCCGATCAACTACCCGACGGTCGCCCGCGGCACCGAGCGCCTGCGGATCACCCCGTCGCCGCTGCACAGTGATGCCGACATCGCGCATCTGGTCGAGGCGCTCACCACGATCTGGGGACGGATCGGTCTTCGGCAGAAGGCGGCAGAGTAGGGCGCTCTTCCCTCCCCTTGCGGGGAGGGGTAGGGGTGGGGGAGGTGCAGGAGGCACCGCTCCGCTCGATTTTGGACCACCCCCACCTCCGGCTCTTCCCCACAAGGGGGAGGAGAGGGGGCAGAGTGCGAGTTCTGCGTGCCCACCTTCCCCTTCTCGGCCATCGTCGGCCAGGACGAGATGCGCCAGGCGCTGCTGATCGCGGCGGTGGACCCGGCGGTCGGCGGCGTGCTGGTCTTCGGCGACCGCGGCACCGGCAAATCCACGGCGATCCGGGCGCTCGCCGCCCTGCTGCCGCCGATGCGGGCGGTGGTCGGCTGCCCGTACAGTTGCGATCCCGACAGCCCGGCGGACTCATGCCCGCACTGCGCGGCAGGCGGCCCGCGCAAGAGCCACAAAAAACCGGTGCCGGTGGTGGACCTGCCGCTCGGCGCCACCGAGGACCGGGTGGTCGGCACCCTCGATCTGGAGCGCGCACTCGGTGCCGGCGTGAAGGCCTTCGAGCCGGGGCTTCTCGCCCGCGCCAACCGCGGGTTCCTGTACATCGACGAGGTGAACCTGCTGGAGGACCACCTCGTGGACCTGCTGCTCGACGTGGCGGCCTCCGGCGTCAACACGGTCGAGCGCGAGGGGCTGTCCCTGCGCCACCCCGCCAGGTTCGTCTTGGTCGGATCCGGCAATCCGGAGGAGGGCGAGTTGCGCCCGCAGCTGCTGGACCGGTTCGGGCTGGCCTGCGAGGTCGCGACCCCGCAGGACATCGCCACCCGGATCGCGGTGGTGCGCGCCCGCGACGCCTACGAGCGCGACCCCGAAGGGTTCTGCGCTGCCCGGGCGGGCGACGAGGCGGCGATCCGCAAAAAGATCCTGCTCGCCCGGGAACGCCTGCCGCATCTGGCGGTGCCGGATTCGGCGCTGGAGCGCGCGGCGCAACTCTGCCTCACACTCGGCACCGACGGCCTGCGCGGGGAGCTGACCCTGATGCGCACCGCCCGGGCGCTGGCAGCCCTCGACGGCGCCGAGTCGGTCACGGACGACCATATCCGCCGGGTCGCCCCGGCCGCCCTGCGCCACCGCCTGCGCCGCAACCCGCTCGATGAATCCGGCTCGACCGCCCGGGTCGAGCGGGCGCTGGCGGAGGTGTTTTCATGACGGGGCCGGGGCCTCTCAACTCTGGAGGGAACCCGGCTCGCACAACTGACGAGGAAGCGCGGGTCCCCTCTCCCGCACGGGAGGGGGGGCCCGTTGCGGCCAGCGGCGGCCGGTCGATCAATCCCGCCGCTTTCGGAGGCGCGCTGAGCAGCGGGGCCGTCCCACAGGGACAGCGTGCGCCGGGGGATACCGAAGCGTCCCAAAACATCTGGCCCGACGCCCTGCGCGCCGCCCGCCTCCTCGCCGCTGACGCGCACCGCTTCGGCGGCGCGGTGGTGCGGGCAGCGCCTGGGCCGGTGCGCGACCGCTGGCTCGATGCTGTGCGGGCGGCGCGCCCCCCAGAGACGCCCTGGCGCCGGCTGCCGCCGGGGATCGGCGACGGCAGCCTGCTCGGCGGCCTCGATCTCGCCGCGACCCTGGCGGCCGGCCGGCCGGTGGCGCGGGCGGGATTGCTCGCGCAGGCCGATGGCGGGCTGATCGTCGTACCCATGGCCGAGCGGCTGCCCCCCGGCATCGCGGCGCGCCTGGCCGGCGCCCTCGACAGCGGCACCGCTTCGGAGCACCCGGCGCGCTTCGGCCTCATCCTCCTCGACGAGGGCGAGGGGGACGAGACCGTGGCCGACGCCCTGGCCGACCGGCTGGCCTTCCGGATCGATCTGAGCGGCCTCGGGATCGCGGATTGCGACGCACCGGCGCCCCGCCTCGAAGCTCCGCCCGCCCCGGAGGACGACCCACTCGGCACGCTCTGCCGGCTGGCGCACGCCTTCGGCGTCGAATCCCTGCGCGGCCCGATCCTGGCAGCCCGGGTGGCGCGGGCGCTCGCCGCGGGGGAGCCGATCGGTACGGACGCGATCACTGCGGCGGCCCGCCTGGTCCTGGCCCCGCGCGCCACGCGCCTGCCCGGACCGGAGGAGGCGATGCCGGAGGACGCGGCTGCGCCCCCGCCGCCCGCGGAGGATCACGCCGCGGAGGACGCGGCGGATCCGGCGCCGGCCGACGCGGCCGAGGATCGCGTGCTGGAGGCGGTGCGCGCGGCGATTCCGCCGAACCTTCTGGATCAGCTGCTGGCGGGCGGCGTGCGCCTCTCGACCGCGAAGGCCGGACGGGTCGGCCAGCCGGCGGCGGCGCGTAAAGGGCGGCCGATCGGCAGCCGGCGGGGTGACCCACGCCGCGGGCGCCTCGACCTGCTGGCGACCCTGCGGGCGGCGGCCCCCTGGCAAGCCTTACGGCGTGGGGAGGGGGAAACCCGCCCGATCGTGGTCCGGCGGGACGATCTGCGGATCCGGATCCTGCGGCAGCGGACCGAGACCGCGACGGTGTTCTGCGTCGACGCTTCGGGCTCGGCCGCGCTGGAGCGTCTGGCGGAAGCCAAGGGCGCCGTCGAGTTGCTGCTGGCCGAGGCCTATGTCCGGCGCGACCGGGTGGCCTTGGTGGCGTTCCGCGGCGCCGGTGCGGAGCTGGTCCTACCGCCGACCCGCTCGCTTACCCGGGTGAAGCGCGGCCTCTCGGGCCTGCCGGGCGGGGGTGGGACGCCGCTCGCCGCGGGGATCGACGCGGCGCTCATGGTCGCCCTCGGCGTGCGCCGGAGCGGCAGCCGGCCGGTCATCGTGCTGCTGACCGATGGGCGCGCCAACGTCGCGCGCTCGGGGGAGGGCGGCCGGGCCAGAGCCGGCGCCGAGGCCCTGCAGGCGGCCCGCGCGCTTCGCGCGGCCGGGTTGCCCGCCCTGGTGATCGATACCGGTGCCCGTGGCGAAGGCGCACGCGCGGTCGCAGACGCGATGGCCGCCCGCTACCTTGTGCTGCCCCGTGCCGATGCCGGGCGGCTCAGCGCGGCGGTGCGGGCCGCGCTCTGAGCGTCGTCGCGGGCCGGATTTGGCCGGCCCCGGTCGAGGCTCGGATCAGAGATGGATGCCGACGCCGAGATCGGCGACGCGCTGGTTGTGGGACATCCAGGCGTTCAGCATGTCGCGGAACAGGGTACGGAAGCTCCAGCGGCCGGAGGTCGAGGCAGCGATGTGATGGGTCGAGGAGGTGAAGACGATCATGGCCGGTTCCGTCGGTAGAAGATGTGCGGTGCCTGGGAGCGCCACCGTGATGCCGTCTTTGCTGCGTCGCAGCAATCGGGTTTCCGGCAGCGGTGGCATGCGGTTTCCGCATGCAATCTCAATGTCTTACGAAATACTTCCAACCCAGCACGATAGCGCATTGACGCGGTCCGCGCTCAAGCTTGGTGCAACGCGGGATATCGGGTGGTGCTGAGCATGCGCGACGCGAACCGGCCGGACTGGGCGGTCGAGGGCCGGGATTGGCCACACCGGGAGGCGAGCCGCTTCGTCGAGGCGGCGGGCCTGCGCTGGCACGTCCAGGAATTCGGCCGTCCCGAGATGCCGGCGCTGCTGCTCCTCCACGGGACCGGGGCGGCCACGCATTCCTGGCGCGGGCTGGCGCCGCTCCTGGCCCAGGACTTCTACGTGATTGCCCCGGACCTGCCGGGCCACGGCTTTACCGATCCCCTGCCGGATGCCGACCTGTCGCTGCCCGGCATGGCCCGGGCGGTGGCGGGCCTCGTGGCGGCGCTCGGACGCCCGCCCGTCGTGGTGGCCGGTCACTCGGCCGGGGCGGCCGTGCTGGCGCGGATGTGCCTGGACGGAACGATCGCGCCGCGTCTGCTCGCGGCCTTCAACGGCGCGCTGGCGCCGCTGCCGGGGGCGGCGAGCCTGCTGTTTCCCGGCATGGCCCGGCTGCTGTTCCTCAACCCGTTCACGCCGAAGATCTTCGCCTGGACGGCCGATCGGTCGGCGGCCAAGCGGCTGATCGAGGGCACCGGCTCGCGGCTCGATCCGCAGGGCGTCGATCTCTACCGGCGGCTCTTCGCCCGGGCGGGCCACGTCCGTGGGGCGCTCGGCATGATGGCGAACTGGGACCTCGCCGGACTGCACCGGACCTTGCCGGATTTGACGACCCGGACCCTGCTGATCGTGGGCAGCGACGACCGGGCGATCCTGCCCGACACCGCGTTCACGGTCCGCGACCGCCTGCCCGACGCCCGTGTCGCCCTGATCCGCGGGCTCGGCCATCTCGCGCACGAGGAGGCGCCGGAGCGCGTCGCCGAGGTGCTCCTTGAGGAGGCAAGGGCGTTGGGCGTTCTCGGAGCCTGATGCGGCCGCCGCCACCGGCTCCGCGGGGCTGGCGCCGCCCTTGCCTGGGTCGTAGAGCCAACCGCAAGCTGTGGGATTGGCGGCGAAGCTGCGACGAGGAGTGGCCGTGACGATGGCGAGACCCGTAATCGGCGTCATCGGAAACACGCGCCTGCTCGACAACCGGTTCACGGCCCAGATCGTCGGCGAGAACAACCTGCGGGCGGTGGCCGAGGTGGCCGGCGCCCTGCCGCTGATGTTCGCGGGCAGCCCGGCGGTCACCGATCTCGGCGACCTGCTGTCCACGGTGGATGGCGTGTTGCTCACCGGGGGCCGCGCCAATGTCCACCCGACCCGCTTCCGGACGGCGCCCCACCCCGCGCATGAACCCTATGACGAGGCCCGCGACGCGGTGGCCTTGCCGCTGATCGAGGCCTGCGTGGCGCGCGGCGTGCCGCTGTTCGGGATCTGCCGCGGGTTCCAGGAGATCAACGTCGCCTTCGGCGGCACCCTGCATCCGGAGATCCGCGACTTGCCCGGGCGCCTCAACCATCGGATGCCGCGGCTCGAGAACGGCGAGATCCATCCGGATCTGGAGGTGGTCTTCGCCGACCGCCACGAAGTCCGCCTGGTTCCGGGCGGGGCCTTCGCGCGGCTGCTGGGCCGCGACACGATTCGGGTGAACTCCCTGCACGGCCAGGGCATCCTGGAACCGGGTGCCCGCGTCGTCGTCGAGGGGATCGCCGAGGACGACACGATCGAGGCGATCCGCATCGCCGATGCGCCGGGCTTCGCCCTGGGCGTGCAGTGGCATGCCGAGCACGATCCCACGACCAACCCGATCAACCGTGCGCTGTTCGCGGCGTTCGGGGCTGCGGCGGCGCGGCAGAGCGCCGAATCCCGCCGACCTCGTTGAGCTGGGTTGCGCCGGGGAACGGTTCCGCGAAGTCGCGACGCGGGTAATACGGGCCTCGCGGATCCTTGGGCCGAGTCTATCCCGTCTTAATCTATGTTTGTCCGTCCGCCGAACATTGCGTCAGATCTTTCGCTGGGCCGTCAGATTCTTGCCGCGACGGCGCTTGATTCACCTTCTCCCCGGACGACCTGTCGCAGGCGGGAACGGCATCCTGTCGCTGGGGTTGCCCGAGTCCCGAACAGCGGTTGCCTTCCCCAGGGCATACCTGCGCAGACCTTGAGCCATGGACCGCATGCAGCTGCCGCGCGACGACCAAGAGCATCCCCGTGCCCAGGCCTTTCGCGAGTTCATCCGGAACCCGCCCTTTCCCTGCGTCGGCGCCAAGTCGGCGCTCTCGCGCGGGCGCATGAAGATCGTCGTGGCCCGGGACATCACCTCGGGCTGGGACGACATGCGCATCTACCCGGCGCTGCTCGCCTTCGTGGCGCGCTACCGGGAGGCTCCCGACCTGTTCCAGAGCTTCGCCGTGGTGTTCGAGGGGCCCGGCGACCTCTCGGAGGAGGCGTTCGAGCAGAATCTCTGGGCGCGGGCGCAATCCCTCACCGACAAGGATGCCTGGCTCGGGCAGCCCCACGACGCGCGCGTGGCGGATGATCCGGACAACCCGCATTTCTCCCTGAGCTTCGGCGGCGAGGCGTTCTTCGTGGTCGGGCTGCACCCGAATGCGAGCCGTCCGGCCCGGCAATTCTCCTCGCCGGTCCTGGTGTTCAACCTCCACGCCCAGTTCGAGCGCCTGCGCGCCGAGGGCCGCTACGAGAAGCTGCGCGCCTCGATCCTGGAGCGTGACGAGGCCCTGGCCGGCAGCCTCAACCCGATGCTGGCGCGGCACGGCGAGACGTCGGAGGCGCGCCAGTACAGCGGTCGCGTGGTCGATGCCGATTGGCGCTGCCCGATGCAGGGTCGGCCCGCGGCCCCCGCCGCGCCGGCCACCGACGATTGGCATCCGCTGGCCTCGCCGCTCGACAGCCTCTTCCCGCCCAACGGAGGCTGAGGCGTCGCGCATGGGCCTGGATCGCTGCGGCGTCTCCCGCGTTTCCGGCCGGACGAAATCAGAAGCGGAGGCATCATGGACCGGGCGGACGTGCAGCAGATCGAGCCGCGCTCAGGCGTCGCCTTCACCCTGGACCGGGGCCAGCGCCTCACCGTGATCGACCCGCGGGGCGAGCAGGTGGCCGATCTCGTTGCCTACAACCGCCACGACACGGGTGAAGTGATCTCCTCCGGGCGGACCCTGGATTATGCCAGCCGGATCTACCTGACGACGGGCGATCCGCTCTATTCCAACCGCTCGAACGTGCTGCTGCGCATCGTCGAGGACACGGTCGGGCGACACGATTTCCTGTTGACGCCGTGCTCGGCCGACACGTTCCGGATCATCTACGGCGACACCGACCCGCATCGCGGCTGCTTCGGCAACCTCGCTGCGGCGCTGGCCCCCTACGGCATCGCGCCGGACGCGATCCCGGTGGCGTTCAACTGCTTCATGAACGTCCCGATCGACGGCACCACCGGGGTGCTGACGGTCGAGCCGCCGCTGAGCCGGGCCGGCGATCGGATCGTGTTCACCGCCGAGACGGATCTGATCATCGGACTGACCGCCTGCTCGGCGCTGCAATCGAACAACGGCAGCTTCAAGCCAATCCACTATCAGATCGATGGCTAGGGCGCCCACCCCGGTCGACGACGCCAGAGTTTCGGCGACGTATTCTATATTTTTTCTTGAGAACCTTTACGGACGCACGGTCACCTGGCGATACCTTCGCCGAATATCCAAGAACGGATTTTTTCTTACTCCAATATGATTAAAATACGCCGCCGGCACCCGGCGTGGACCTAATATTTACCAATCGCGTGTCTAACCTTCGCCCCGGAACAGCGCCGAGGGTCGGGGCCGCCCGTGCGGTGCCGCTCCCGGCGCTGAGAACTCCCGACGGTTTTCGCCCGTCCCGTTCCTGGTGCCCCGATGACTCGCTCGCAGACCCACCGCTCGCCCGAGGGCAATCCTGCGCCTCGATGGAGCCTCTCGAACGTCACGCTGCGCCACAAGCTGGCGGCCGTGATGGCGCTGGTGCTGGCCGCCGTCGGCGCCCTCAGCGGCCTGAACTACATCGACACCCGATCCTCGGCGATCGAGGACCGCGCGCTGATGACCAAGAATCTCGGCGACGTCGCGCAGAGCCTGATCGGCCATTACGAGGCGCTGGCCTCCGCCGGCCGGATGCCGCTCGATCAGGCCCAGAAGGCCGCCCTCGATGCCGTCAGCGCGCTGCGCTTCGGCAATGCCGATTACTTCTTCGTCCTCGATACCGATGGGCGCCTGATCGCCAACGCGTTCAACGCCAAGAATGTCGGCAAGGTGGTCCTCGACCAGACCGACATGCCGGGCGGCAAGCGCTACTTCGCCGAGATGGTCGAGGTGGCCAAGCGCCAGGGCTCCGGTTTCGTCAGCTACATGAAGCCGCGCGCGGGCGGGACCGAGCCGGTCGAGAAGGTCGCGAGCGTGCAGCTGTTCAAGCCGTGGGGGTGGATTCTCTCCGCCGGCCTCTACCGGGACGACGTCCACGCCGCCGTGCGCAGCCGCGCCATCGCGAACGCCCTGTGGTCCGCCGGCCTCGTAATCCCGGTTCTGGCCCTGCTCCTGCTCATCGGCAACGGCCTGTCGCGGCCGATCGTACGCCTGACCTCGGCAATGCGGGGGCTCGCCGGCGGCGACCTCGCGGTGCCGGTGGCGGATCAGGAACGCGGTGACGAGGTCGGCGCGATGGCGCGGGCGGTGCAGGTGTTCAAGGACGCGCTCATCGCCAAGCAGGAGGCCGAGGCCGCCGCCGCCGTCGAGAACGCCGCCAAGATGCGCCGGGCCCAGGTGCTGGACGAACTGACCAATCGGTTCGACGCGCATGTCGGCGCCCTGACGCAGAGCCTGTCCTCGGCCGCCGTGGAGATGGAATCCACCGCCCGGGAGATGACGCGCACCGCCCTGCGGACCACCGACCAGTCCGGGCGGGTCGCCGCCACCTCCGAGCAGACCTCGGCCAACGTCCAGACCGTGGCGGCCGCCAGCGAGGAGATGTCCGCCTCGATCCAGGAGATCGCAGCCCGCGTGGCGCAATCCTCCACCATGGCCGACAAGGCCAGCCTCGACGCGGCCCGCACCAACGAACTGATGCAGGTCCTGTCCCGCGGGACAGACCAGATCAGCGAGGTGATGGGCCTGATCGCCGGGATCGCCGGTCAGACCAACCTGCTGGCCCTCAACGCCACCATCGAGGCCGCCCGGGCCGGCGAGGCCGGCAAGGGGTTTGCCGTGGTGGCCGGTGAGGTGAAGGCCCTGGCGGCCCAGACCGCAAAGGCCACCGACACGATCGCCGGCCAGATCGCCGCGATCCAGAGCGAGACCCGCCACGCGGTCGAGTCGATCCGCACCATCGGGGGCACGATCGACACGATGCGCACGGTGGCCCTGAGCGTGGCCGCTGCCATGGAGGAGCAGGGCGCGGCCACGAGCGAGATCGTCCGGAACGTCACCGAGGCGGCTCAGGGGACCCAGGCGGTCAGCGCCGACATCGCCGACGTGCTCCAAGCCGCCGGCGAGACCGGCGCGGCGGCGGGCCAGGTGCTCAGCGCCGCCCAGGATCTGGCCCGCTACGCCGCGGGACTGGGCCAGGAGGTGACCACCTTCCTCGCGGCGGTGAAAGCCGCCTGAGGAAGCGATCGTGGGGGCCGCGCCGGCCCTGGCTGGGCCTCAGATCGTGGCAGGCGGGGCACCCTGCATCAAGAGATCCCGTCGATCGCGACCCGCAGGTGCTCGGGGCCGCGCAGAGCGGCGCCGGGCCGGTAGGGCGGCGGGTCCTCGACCAGCCGGGGGGCCTTGAGGCGCTTCGCGAGAGCGGTGAGCGCCGCCTCGGCCTCGAACCGGGCGAGCGGGGCGCCGACGCAGTAATGCAGGCTGCCGCCGAAGCCGAGATGGCGGATGCCGGCGCGGTCGGGATCGAATCGGTCGGGATCCGGGAAGACCGCGGCATCGCGGTTGCCGGAGGCCAGCAGCAGGACCAGGTCGGCCCCCTCTGGGATCGTCACGCCGGCGATATCGATGGCGGACAGGGTCTTGCGGGTCCGGAACTGCACCGGCGGCTCGTAGCGCAGGAGTTCCTCGATCAGGCGCGGCGCGCGGCCGGGATCCTGGCGCAGGCGCTCCAGCTCGTCGGGGTGGCGCAGCAGCGTGAGCAGACCGTTGGTGATCAGGTTCACGGTGGTCTCGTGACCCGCCACCAGCATCAGGATCGAGGTCGCGATCAGGTCGTAATCGCCCATCTTCACGCCCGCCGGCGTCGCCTCGTTGGCGAGCCCCGAGAGCATGTCGTCCTGCGGGTGGCGGCGCTTCTCCTTGATCAGGTCGGCCATATAGCCGCCGATCGCGTCGAAGGTCCGGCTGTTCTCGGCGCGGATCTCGGTATCGGACAGGCTGTCGGGCTCGAGCGCCGTGGCGAGCTGCGTCGCCCAGCCGTGGAATTTCGGCTCGTCCTCCCGGGGCACGCCGAACAGCTCGCAGATCACCGTCACGGGGAGCGGGTAGGCGAGGTCATCGACCGCATCGATCTCCCGGGCGTCGCGCTTCTCGTCGAGCAGCTCGGCCACCAGCCGCTCCGAGCGGACCCGCATCGCCTGCACGCGCTCGCGGGAGAACTGGTGCATCACGGAGGCCCGCAGGACATCGTGATCCGGCGGATCGCGGAAGATGAAGACCCGGTGCCGGTCCATCATCCAATCCTTGAGCGGCTTGACGATCAGGTCCGTCAGCGGGTTGCCGGTGCGCGGACGGTCGGCCGGGGGCAGCGTCTCGGAACTGACCCGCGGATCCTGCAGCAGGCTCGCGATGGTGCCGTGCGTGGAGGCCACCCAGGTCCCGGATTCGGTCCCGTCATCCTGGCGCGAGACCGGGTTCTGCCGCAGCTTGGCGTAGACCGGATAGGGGTTCGCCCGGTTGGCGAAATCCTTGACCTGGTCGAGGAGGGTGGCGTCGGGCATGCGGCATCCGTGCTGCGGCGCTTCAGATCGAGACCCTGGCGGCTCCGTCCCGAAATTGGGCGGAACGCCGGACGTCTCAGGCGAAACCCGGGGCGAGGATCGTGATCCCCCGCGCCGGGCGATCGGCCGCCGCCCCGTGGGGCGGGAACGGCGCGGCGGTGGCGACCAGTTCGGCATGGGCCGGAAGCCAGCGGGCGCTGTCGACCGACACCGCGGCGACGCAGCGGCCCTCGCGGCCATAGACCGCTACGAAGCGGCCCGAGCCGGGCTCGCCCTGGGTGAAGGCCACGGCATCCGCCCCCGTGGTCAACCCGGCGGATTTGACCACCACGTCGCCCTGGGTCGACCAGAAGGTCGGCAGCGCGCCGTAGGGAGTCTCGGGCTTCACCCCGGCCAGCAGCCGCCCGGCATGGATTCCCTGCGCGACGGCGTGGCTCCAATGCTCCAGCGCGGCGCGCCGGCCGCCATAGAGCGGATGGGGGAAGCGGGCCACGTCGCCGGCCGCGGCGATACGGAGATCGGGCTGCCCGTCGCTGTCGAGGACGTAGCCCGCGGCGTCGCAATCGACGCCGCCCGGATCGGCCGAGAGGCCGGACCCGTCGAGCCATTCGGTGTTGCGGAGGGCCCCGAGGGCGATCACCGCGACTTCCGCGTCTATGCGGGTGCCGTCTGTGAGGTGCGCACGCACGAACCGGCCGTCCTCGCCCTCCAGCCACTCGACCTCGCTGCCGCAGCGCAGGTCGACGCCCCGGCCTTCGTGGATCGCCCCGATGAAGCCACCCACCGCGCTGCCGAGGACGCGCGACAGCAGCGTCGGACCGGATTCGACCAGGGTCGCGCGCAGCCCGAGCTGCCGGCACAGGCTGGCGACCTCGCAACCGATGAAGCCGCCGCCGATCACCAGGACCCGCCGGGGCCGGGCCGCCAGGGCGGCCCGCAGAGCCGCGGCGTCGTCCCGCCCGCGCAGGGTGAAAACGCCGGACAGCCGCCCCTCATGCGGGTTCGGCCAGGGCCTGGCGCGGGTGCCGGTGGCGATCAGCAGCCGATCGTAGGGCAGGGCGCGCCCGTCGGCGAGGTGCAGGGTGCGGGCATCGCGGTCGAGGCGCGTCGCGGAGCTGCCGAGGATCCACGCCACATCCGCACCGAGGCTGCTCGGCAGCGTGGTGGCATCCGCCGGTGTCTCGCCGGTGAGGACATGCTTCGAGAGCGGCGGGCGGTCGTAGGGCCGGTACGGCTCGTCGCCGACGATGGTCAGCGGGCCGGAGAACCCGGCCTCCCGCATCGCCTCGGCCGCGCGCAGGGCCGCGAGGCCCGCACCCACCACGATCACGCGCTCGGCAGTCGATCCCGACGCCATCTCAGGCGCCCCGCTCCGGATCCTCGACCCGGATCGCCTGGACCGGGCAGGCGACGCGTGCCCGCTCGATATCGGCGCGATCCCGGGCGGCCGGGGCGGGATCGTAGATCAGGGCCTCGTGCCCCTCGATGCGGAAAGAGCGCGGCGCCGCGTAGCAGCACTGGGCATAGGCCTGGCAGAGATTGAGATCGACACACACCCGCAGGCCGGGTGATGAGCCGGAGGATGTATCAACGGTTGTGGACATGGCGGTGCAACCGCGGCGGCGACGGCGGGGTTCCGCGAGGATTGCAGATCCCGCCGTCGCAGGGCTCCGCCAACCGTCTCGCCGAGAGTATCACGCGCATGATCGGGGATCCTCGGCCACGCGGCAAGAGTCGTTCACGCGAATTTGGACCGATTCACTGATGTAAAATTGTCCTGGGGGATCATCGCCCGAACGGAGCGTCGGAATTCCCCTCCGTGACGGTTCGCTCTATTGTCGCGCCGCCCGCGGACCGTTCCGAAGTCCCGCGATCTCAGGAGGGCACCATGCCGTACGGTGCACGACCGAGTCTCGCCGCCCTCATCCTGTCCCTCACGCTGGGCGTGACCGGGGGCTCGGCCGAGCCCCCGGTCA
>QGQJ01000712.1:0-39739 GCA_003206725.1 Blastomyces emzantsi
CTCCCGCGCCCCCTCCCCCACCTTTCGGCTTGCGACCCCGGTCGAACACTCCTCCGTTGAAGAGTGCCCTCCGCAAGCCAACACCCGTGGCCGCAACCCCAACTCAGAAACGATCATACGAACGACAAAGGCCAGCTGGTGGTCGCACGGCGTCTCCCCATGCCCCTGGTTGGTTTGAGGTTGAAAGCCCGATTTCTTCGTTTGCATCCCCTGATTCCCCATCCACCACGGATTCCACTAGCACCGATTCGTTCTCGTTTCTCGATCCAATTGATCATTGGGCTGTGGGGCTGTTCAGCAGCCATACAACTGCGACGCCGTTGCCTCGTTCAAACAAAGGGTTAGCTTGTTTTTATTCCCTGGAGATCGGTGATAGTCTACATAACTAAAAAAGTTCCTCGATACAGTTCGAAGTGTCATGGCGATTTCGATATGCCAGATGCACTGGCGCGCCTTGAGAAGGACTATGACGAGTTGTTTAGACTGTACGTATAAATGTTTTTATTTTAAAAAGGATGAAAGTTATACAGAAATACCCCCAGTTTAGTTGTCTTACTCTGCGCCTTTCTAGGAATTTCAAGCCAAACTTGACCGCCATCCTCTACTTGCGAGAAAGTGACCATCGTGCACGGATCCTATGCCAAGTTCACCGTTCATCATCAAAGATAATTTATGCCACACTGCCATTGAACATGCTTACACTCTCGCGTCAAGACTCCCATCTCTTACTGTGTACGAAATCATCCAAAGAGCAAGGTTTAAGGGCCTGGCTCAGTCTTGAATTTGAAACGATCGAGAGTAAGCAAGAGAAGCACCCCAAATTTCTAGTGCCATTGTCTGTTGTTACATTAAGTTCCAGTGTCTAACCCAACCCTCCAGAAATGGTGTTATTTCAATGCGCATTTATCGCACTTCGAGGGCAAGACTCCGGTCGCCCAATAAGCAGGACTCCAGACCCCTTTTCTCTAGAGGAAACGGAAATCTACGGCGGGTATGTACATCGTTTCCATCAAACTAGTACCGTACCCCCCTTGTCAGCGGCCTGATACTTACTCATATAATCTGCGCACAGCCGTATTCTCGACGATAATTACCTCCACGCACTTCGTATTTTCCAGGATCGCCCTTCCGGTGCCATCCGTTTACAGGCATCGGTTCACTCTGGTGAAATGGCGGAGTGAGTCTCCCTTCTTTCGTGTTCTGTCCATCTAGATCGGCGCATTTTTCATAAATTTTGAGCTGAATTGCGCCAAAAACTCCCCTAACCCCCCGGCCCAAAATCCCATGGCATGAATAGAAGAAGATGCGAAATATCAGCGGGCTAATATATAATTATACATTTTTTTTCCGAAACGGCAGCGTTCCCGTATGGACGGCTTTTATACACCATTATATAAGGTCGAAGTCATGGATGCGGCGTGTGGACCGCAAAACAGTCATACTTTCTGATCTCGATCGTGCGATTTTCATCCAGTCGGATCAATATAGTCCTCGTATAACGCGGCACCAGGAGCATGTCCTTACGTTTGCGCATGAAATTGGTGAGTGGCCTGAATATTTTATTTGTGTTTTATTTCTACTTCTATTTATTTTTATGTATCTCCCCCATCGTGGTCGTCAATGCATCGACGCCAATCTTCATCTCTCGTGGGTCTGTTCAAGTTTGACTCGCACTTGAATGGTGACTTTGCATTGGGAGATATGTTTTTCTTTACCTCATGCCTTTATCCAATCTTTGCTTTGCTTGCAGAGTTGCAGGTTTACTTACTACTTTTTTGTCCCGATTTGCTAGATGCGGAAGCCTTTGAGTCTGAGATTACTATCCTTCGGCGCCAGGCTCGGCATCAATGAGGGCATGATTCAGCCTACTCACGCCAAACTCGTGCTTACATGCAACCAACCAACTCTTTCAACTATCCATCTCTACGCATACTCCGCATTATAAGCGAGGGGCGCGAAATATGCAGATAACTTCAGACGGCCGATTTTTCTCATTCCCCACCCTACGATTATTTTAAGTGGGTAGTTTAGTTGCAGACTACTTACGATTCTTCTACTCCAACAACTTACCCCAAAAGTTTCCACGAACGCAAACCAAAACCTCTTTCTGATGTGCCGGCCGACCCCTTTCCCATGAACGAAAAAGGAAGGAAACCAAAAACGGAAGAAAGCAAAAAATCTACACTCACGAGCCCAACGATGCCCACGACCTATCTGTCCGTTTAAACTAAAATTAAACGTGATATGTCCCAAAAAACTTGCATTCTTTTTTTATCCTACGAAGATATGATATGACGAACTTATTATTATTTTTCTGTGCTCTATTTAAGCGGCCCCAACCGCGGCGAGCCAACGAAACGACATGAGCGATGATTTTGATTGTGATTTTTTTTATATTTTTTGCACAGCGTGATACGGAGAAAGGGGGATGGAGAAAATATGTTTTTGGTACCATTTATTAATATAATACTGAAATCTTCATTATTATTTTCTTGCCTTGGAACTGTCCGCCCGCTGACGATGTCTTAATTTCTGTTGATCCTTTTTAGTTGATTCATTTCTTCCTGATTCTTTCTGCAATTTAATAGCACACTTCTGGCATTTGCTTTTTGCTTCCTTCTCCCCTCTTCTATTGGGTATGCTGCTGGCGGAGTAGGGAATTGATGGTTGCATCCTCTCTGTCCCGCTTTACGTAGCTTTGGGGGATTTTTGACGTTTTGATCGTTTCTGCAATTGTCTGCAATTTCCTGCTACCTATTAAGTTTTGCATATTTTATCTGTTGCGCCCTGAACATATATACCCATAGCAGTAGTTATAGCAGTTTACCCCTGTGGCGCAACGTTGGATGACTGATGATGAGATTGCAATTGAACTATTTGTCCCGTTTACGTTATGTGAAACTCTTCGGGATTATAACCAGAAGCACACTTTCTGTGGCCGGCCGTAAATACAACGTTTGAATTGTAAAAGGGGAAAAAGAGAAGAACAAAGGAACATGGTATCCCACAGTCCACACAGAGTCTGTATCTATATACCCTCACCCAAAAGCTATTTTTACATATCTATCCCCTCCATCCCTCCAACATCAGCCCAGAATTTCTCAAAATCAACCCCTTGGGCCTCAAACAGCTGCTGCGTCTCTTTCATGGTCTTCCGTTGTCTTTCCGGCGTGAACCCACCAGGCTGGGTACTCTCATACTGAATCAACTCCACCCAACGGAAAAACAAATCCTCCTTCCCCATCGACGCCAGTTTCTCCTGGAACATGATAATCTTGTCTCGCTGGGTATCCGAGAGGCTTCCTCCACCTGGTTGTCCCCGCGAGCCGCCGTCGCCGTCGCCGGCACCGCCATTCTCCTCGACCACCCTCCAAATCAGCCACTGCAAATCATCCCATCCTTCCGCCCCACCTCCATGAACAAGCACCGCAGTCTTAAAGTCGTCAGCCTTCAGCGCCCCCTCCGCAACAAGCTCATGCGCCCTGACCATGGCCGCAAAATCAAGGTCCCAATCAGCATCAATGAGCAGATAGCCCGTCTTCAGCAGCCGCTGCGGCGTCACAGCGGGGATAACCTTGGTATGGATGGTCTCCTCGTCCTCCCTGATCCAGGATAGAGGTTTCAGCCCATCGCTCCACGACGCCCTGCTCTTCCGCACAATGACTTCGCAGCCTTGAAAGCCGACCTTGCGTCGCCAGTGTGCGGGCCCGAGAACGAAGCGGACGGGCCAGGGGAGGAGGAGGGTGAGGAGGAGGTAATCGAGGAGGAATGTGAGGGTTCTGCGGAGGAGGGTTGTGAGTAGATAGGTCCAGCTGGCGGATGAGGTGTTGACTCGGGCGGGGCTTTCGTGCCCGAGAATCAAGGCGAGGAGGTCGAGGTAGGTTGGGTAGCCTGTGTAAACTCTTAGGAGGATGAGGGCTAGGATGGCGATGTTTAGGAAGAGGGGCAGGAGGAAGATTTGGCGCTTGTGTTTTTGTGGGTGTGCGTCTAGGTGGACGAGGTAGACATGTTTTGGGGATAGGGGTGCTAGGAACCGGCTGAGTGATGGTTGTGCTTTGGTGAAAGGGGCCGGCGGGGTTGAGGGTTTGGTTGTTTTTGAATATGAGGTCGAGGGTTTAACAGTATATGCCGTCTGTTTTTTATTTGAGGCAGCTTTCGCTGGTTTTGCCATATTTTGTTTTCCGCTTTGTGTTCCGTCCTTTTAAGTATGTTAACTTTCCTTCAGCGTTGCTGGTTCCGGTACGGATTTCCTTTCAACCTCCTTCTCAGTGGTTAAGATTTGGTTCCAAAGCTAAGCCTTGTGAACAGGTAAAGCGTCATTCCAATATCCAGATACTATGGGATTTATCCTATATAAAGTTGTAAGTTGGTGAGCTATACTAAGCATGGGTTGATGCTTACATGGAAGAATAGGGTAGGGTAATACGTGGATGTAGACAAAGCCCACTGGGCAGTTATTAAAACATCCCGAAGATATATTCCACAATGGAGACCAATTGAAAAGACAGTAGGGCCAGCAGCATAATAAAGAACGAATACCTAGCTGTTGTCAGGCCAGGCGTTCAGCTCTCAAGCTTCCAAGATGTTTCTTTCTTGAAACTCAATGGCGGAGAGGCCGAGAACCAGCGCTAGTCCGTTTTGGGACACCCATGTCATTCCAACTTCAAGCAAAAGCGATCTCGGAATCTGAACAACACACTCCCAGCCTCCCACCTTCGAACCCGAGATTTTAAAAAGGGAATGCGTCAAATTTTATAGCCATCTGGCGCTATGCAGGCGCTGCATATGATGGAATTATTTTGGGACTAGTCCAACACAAGCTATGTCTACCGGCGACCACACCGCCGACCATCCCGACTCGCAAGATCGCGACAATGACGAGCTTCGATTCCGACGGCCGCAGCGAACTGGCCAGGCGCAGAACATGGCCTACCAGTCGCGAATTCCTACTTTAAGTCCCAGGAATGGCGCGCAATCCCGTATTACGTTTAGCAATACCAGGACGCTGAAAGGCGCATTCCAGGCTGCTGCTAGCCCACCCCCGCCCGCCAACGATGACCATGAAGTGAAAACCCCTCCAAGACGGGTGATGGCGAGGGAAAGGAAAATCTCTGAACCATCACCGATGGCGGAGATGTCAAGTCCCCCTCCGGACGAACTGATCGAAACTTACCAGCAGATTCACGACGCGGATGACCTAGCTGAATATGTCGCTCAGGACCATTACGACCCTTCCTACGATCTTGCAAGACTCGATCGGACGCGAAGTCCCTCCCCGAGCCCTGGCGCGACGCGTCGTGAAGACGATTATGCTGGGACGGGTGATACCCATGACTCCAGTCTTAGTTTCGGCGATATTTCAGACGAGTCGTTACAGCAAAAACTTGCTCAACATGCTATGGATCAGGCCCGGCTGAAGCGTGTAACACAGCGAGAATCCCCTGTTTTCAGCAAAGCTAAGGTCGGGCTAAAAGCTGCCCTGTCGTTTGAGAATCTACAACGTCGGAATGAAGAGGAAGCGCTTCACGAGGATGTCGAACCTTCTCTCAACGTTCCAAAGACATGGGGTTTGCGCGGGCGGGTGTCCAAGGATTGGCTAAACAAAGCTAGTCGGCCAAATGGGAATAATCACGTTGACGAGGGGACTGTACAGTCAACCGACCAAGCACTAGAGCATGATATCGATTTTACTGCTAGGTCGCTACAGATTTCCGATAGTCCGCCTGTGCGAAACAATCCCCCCCCAAGGAACGAAATTGAAAATTTCAGGAACAAACCGTTGGTGGAAAATAGGTTAAAGGACACGGAAAGGAGGGCGCCGCAGGAGCAGGTCCGACTTTCAATAGAGGGAGACCCTATACCGAATTCTCCCGTTACTATATATCGAGAGACAAATCGCGAAAGGCAGAGACATTTATCTAAAAGCGACCCCCAGGAACTTTTACGGACACTTTCGAGAAGAGAAAGCCCAAGTGTGACCAGCACGCCAGAGCAGACCGCAGGTGATAACACTCTATCTAACGTTAAAACACCAGTGGTGACTGGCGCATGGATAGATACTCCTGCACCGGATCGTAACGCTGAACCCCCACAAGATCCTTCTCTGGAACTTAATTCCCCGAGTGCCGTAGCAGCTCAAAACCATTCCAGAAACAGACGTTTAGCAGCGACAGCGAAGAGCCAGCCAGAAAAACCGTCTGAAGACAACCCACCACCGGAAAAACCGCCGCCAGAACCGCAAGAAGATACAAGGCCCAAACCGACGACAGAGCGAGCTTTTTCAAAACCATTAAAGAAACCCAAGTTACCGCGGAGTGCGTTGGAGGCGGTGATTGAGGACGCAAAATCCGGAAACCATGGCCTATTGCTTGGGGAAAGCACCCTTGACTCGTTACAGGAGTTGCTTGACGAGAACTCAACAATATTGGATTCTATGCCCTCTATTAAGTCTGAAAGCAACGAGGAAGAGGAAGAGGAGGATGAGACCACGGACAAAGCCTCTGCTCAGACAGATGACGCCGTTGTTGAACGGTTGAATAAGAAACTCCAATCTCTTGTTCGGAGCATCAACGCAACTCAGACCGGACTAACAAGCCTCGAACGCCAGATTTCCAAGGATGCCAACATTTTATTATCGCGGACTACCAAACAAAGCAAGAAATCACTTCAGCTCCATAAAGATTCCTCCCGTGACGCCTGTGACCTCCATAGCGATGGCCGTCACTACGTCACGTTTCCTTTACCCCGACTGTGGTATCGTCACCCAGAGACCAATCGCCTTCGCCCCACACGTCTTAGCTGGATCGTCCTCGGATTTTTCACCTGGTACTTCGCGGAACTGGTTATGTGTGATTATTACTGCCATCCACTATATGCCGCGACGTGCGAACGGAATTGTCTCGATCCTAACGCGCCGCGTATGCCTCTGGTTATACCCACCATGCTTTGGCGCTGGTCACACCTCTCAGTTATATTGAACCCCGTGTGGACAATCCTCGTTGCGGGATTCCGATTCATAGCACAGCTCCTGGGTTTCTGGGACGGATTTTTTGACAGCCCACCTGGTGGCGAGTGGCCGGTTGTGGATGATTACCAGCAGAATAACATACCCGCGCATCATCCGAATCTTGAATGGTTTGAATCCGATATGGATATAGGGATGATGCAGGATGAATATGTATAGCCATTTATTTGTTTTGAGATTTGATTTTGAGATACTTATTCTAGGGCTGGGTGGGGGCCAAACCGTATTCCCCACAAGCGCCGTGGATTCCCTTCTTAGCCTTCCGTGCTTCCCTTATTAGTTCGTCGTTAGTTCTCTATTTTTATTTTTAGGCTCGGCGAGTTTATGGACATTGGCGTTTTTATGAAGCGGGAGTCAGCAGTTTATTTACAAATGCAGAGAGAACGTATACACCCAACGTTCTGGACCCTGAGCTCTTTTTTTTTTCCTTTTTATTTTCCTTCTTTTCCATCCCTTTGGCTTACAAAGGACAGCGTGCGTTGTGGGGATTCATGCCTTGCTATATTAAAGAGTAGCTCGAGATACCAACACCAGGATACTGGTGAATACCGAATATGAATGTATGTAAAACTTTATTCGAATGTCCTCCAATTACCACCACGGAAGCATCCAAGAGTTGTAAGCGCTTGGGCCCCTTGTTCCTTCATCCCGCATCGAGATTAAACTATCTTCCATGAGGAGCACCTAATTGCGATTGACACTACGGTGCCAGTGAAGGCGGACCAGCGAGGGCAAGCATATGTTAATTATATGTTAATTATTGTTAATGCCGTGGGCTCGCTACCACGTCGTCAGCTTTATAAGCGCTAACTGGTAGTTAACGAAAGTCAATCTGAAGGGTGAAGATGACCCGAACCATCAGCCACGAGCGCCAGGCTGGATCTACGCAGATGCCCAGCCCTATGTCTCCAAGCTCGTCCGCTCACTTTCGAGCGAACCAACCACAGGATTGCATTTAGCCGATGAAAGAGAGCCAATCCAGTAGGTTTGTCCGCCAGGCCGGAGTAACAGCACGGAGGTAAGAAACAACACATGGAGATAGGTTCCAGCCCTTCCAGACGCGCCCAAAGGGGAACTGTTCCTGTGTAGCTGCAAGGCTGGCTGGAAACCAAACCCCCTTTTTTGCTTCCCACACACCCTGACAAGGCTGGAAATTGAGGAAGTTGAGTCATGTCCATTCCTCAAAACCGTACCGATTGACGGATTTTAGAGACGTTAACTCGGCGGCACTAGATGGACTCAACCAGCTGCGGTCAACGCCCTTGACAACAAGATCCTAGCTCACACGAACCTAATAACTGTCCACCAATTCTCGCCGGCATGGAATCGAGGGGTGTTGGTTGGCCCTGCTTGGCTCTGGTTTCTTCGTTGTTCAAGTGGACGGCTTATGCTTCACACCATCCAACAACAAACATATCAGACTTCCAACATCTGCTCCACATCTGCTCCACATCTGCAACAGAGCAGACATTATTTGAAAAAGAATAACCGTTCCTGCACCACTCCGTTGTGAAGAAGTAATTGCGGACGGCTCGTGTCAAGGCCGGCATGATGCGACCGCTACGCCAGACTCCGCCAGCTACCCAGCATGGGTCTCTTGAACGATTGGCTGCAGCTAAGGGCTTTTCAAGTTCCGCGGGACCCAGGAGCCAACACGACTGGTTGGTGTGACGGGGGCTATATGTAGCCTGTGGTTGCCTTGCCTGTGGGCGTTGGAGAGGTTGGGGGCGGGCAGGCTATCTATTTGTTTCATTCCCTTCAGACCAACCATGACGAGATGAAAATCTCGGCACATCTGGTACTGATGAATGAGATTTTAGACCCTAGAAGCATTATTTTCTTGTGTTTCTTATTTAATAGTCATGAATACGGATGCGGGAGTGTCCTGTCCAAGCCTTTTCTTCGCTCATGAGAATAGCTGATCCTCATCCATAACACTTGCACATCCTCCTCCCTATTTTTTCCCGCGACTTGTTCGCGCCAGTTGACCGGAAAAAAAAAAAAAAAAATGAGCAGCCACGACGGGATAGTGTGCTTCGGTTCGACGGGCAATCAGTTTCGCAACAACACGAAATGCCCAGGTTCCGATTCCTGTTGTAGCACTGCTGATAAATGCCGACCGGGTCGGGTGTGCGCCTCCGACAATGACCCAGATACTCTCGTCCGCGCGCCATGCAGTGTCTTCCCGTGGAATGCCAACTGTCCTAGAATCTGTATAGAGGGTGAGTCGATGAGAAGATGGAAGCACAATTATATATATACCCGCATTACTTGCACACGAGTGTTTTCGTTTGCTAAAATGCTACAAAATGAACAGAGGATTCGTCTGGATTCCTTCCGCGAGTCAATATATGTGCAGACGGCAGCTACTGCTGTGTCAAAGATCCAACCTGCTGCGTGGACAAGAGGGGCTTTTTCCTGAATGACGATGGAACAATTAAAGGTCGCGCGAACCAAACCATTCCCGAGTCAACCTCTAGTAAGACAAGCTTTCGCACAGAAACAACAGCCATCACCACATCCGGCTCGGTTTCCAACGAAGCACCCTCCAATGGTCCTACAACCACCCCGGCCGTCTCTACCGACGGGTCAATAACCGGCCCACCGGCGGCGACCTCATCTGCCGGTAATCCTCAACCAGCATCGCCTGGATTGTCACAACCGGCCAGATTTGGTGTAGGGTTCGGCGTTGCGTTTGGTGTAGTCTTCCTCCTTCTTATTGCATTTTTCGCCTGGCGCAAGCGACAGCAAAAGAACCGATTACAGATGAACCCGGCGGCTTACCCGACCTACGGCCAAACGGATAAAACGGGTGAAATACCGGTCGAATTGCCAACTCCTAATAATCCCCCCCCGTCCGAGCTTGAGGGGTATTATAACCAGGGCTCTAGGAGATGAGTTCTGTGTTTATTGGGATTTCAATTTTCTGTTTTTTGAAAAATTTCTTGGGCATGCAATTCAGAAGGAAGAAAATCCAAATTCGCCAATTGCACATGAGACTGGATGCGGACGTGGCTCTTTTGATATCCCACGCATTATTTTTTCTTTTCTTTTTTCTTTCCGATAACTTTGCAAAGCATGGCCTCGCCTCGAACCTTCTTGCGAATGCCTCGCATCACTATTTCGATTTCATTCAAACTCATTCCTTTCGTATTTTTGATGCCCGAGATTCCCCCGTCTGCTTTTCTTCCAACATTAATATTTTTATGTTGTTAACATGACACTGGGATTTATAATTCTTATGTCGCTATACTATTACGTCTATTTTTGTACTGTACATATACTTGTATCTAAGGTCTAGGGGGGGGTTCCCGCTCTTTCAAAGTGAGGTTGGAACATCAAAGAAACTCACTCTCTTCATCCCAAAGGTGTCTAAAACTTCTAACTGGATGCAGCCGGTTTCTCTCTCTGATTTTATGTTACACTTCAATGTATCCATCATCTCCGATCAACAAGGGCAGAACTTGGCTGGTTAAGACTTACTTCATATCCAACTCTACGACGTTTCGCTGATGCCCATGTTCAGATCTATTGTTTTGCTCTTTCAGCAACATTGGTTGGCGTGGGGGATACAAGATTTCATCCTTATCAAAAATATTAGACACTTTGGTTTGCCGTGTATGAAAGTTTACTTGCTTGTATTACCCTCCAATTTCGAGATAGGCTCCTACGCGACGTATGACTGGGTCCCTGGCCTAGTTAGTGGAAATCACACCCGTTCATTGAATTTATAGCATACACGCATAAATAAATTCCCCTAGAACAAAAACGGCATTCCTTGAACAGAACAAAGGAATAGCGGAAGAACATATATATAAATATATACATGAAAAATAAAACTAAAGGAAGTCCCTGTTGAGCCGAGATTGCCATCTGGCCGACCTGATATGTACATCTTTATCTAAAGTACATTTAGCCAAACAAAAGCAAGGGAGAAAGAAATAAACCACCTGATCCATCCATCCAACCATCCATCCAACCATCCATCCAACCACCCATCCATCATGCCCCCACCTATAACTTCGCCTTACTCTGACTCTGCTCCCACGCCTTCACAAGGGCACTTTCCCCCTTAACCCTCCAATCCCTCCCCGCATCCATTAGCCGCTGCACCTCCTCAAAACTCAACGACCCAATCTCACCCAACTCCTTTGTTACCGTCCCCCGGCCATCACGATGAATATACAGCGCTTGCCCCGTCCGTTTCACACAGCCATGCACAGCATCAAGACAGAAATCCGCCCAGCCGCGAAAGCACCTTTTCCCAGCTGCAGAATCACCAAAGATCAGCGCAAAGCAATGTGGCATGCCATCAAATCGTTCAAGGACAGCTGTGCCGCCGGCCTCATGCACTTTTTTTGCCAGATATGTGCCGTCATCTTCAATCAGTTCTTCACCGATGGTGATGAATATCGGTGGGGCATCTTTCCATATCTCCTTCGGCCCGCTTAGGGGGGAGATGAAGGGGTGGGTTAGAATGTTTGCATTGGCGTAGACTTCAGCGCGTGGTGGGGATGAGGGCCAGATAGTGTCTTTAGGCATAGGCATTGGTTTGAATTCTTGATTTAGGTCGTGGATTGGCATGAGGTAGTCTAAATGGAGGTTCCTGCTGGTCGATGGCAGGGAGATAGTAACATCGCTAAATGGGCTTGATGTCGCGACTCCTGCGGGAAGCTCGAGGGGTACATCCTTCCCATGGAATCGAATGGTTGGGTTAGGGGACATATGGCGGATTGTAAGGATGGCCTGTAGAAGCGCGAGAGAGAGTCCGCCACCAGCTGAATCACCGGCGATTACAATTTTGTTCGCAGGGACAGCAGAGTGCAGAGATCCCTCTGGTGGGGAAAGGAGATATAGATAGGCAATCAGTGCATCAAGGAGGGCTGCTGGGAATGGGTTCTGAGGAGCAAGTCTGTAGCGGACAGAGAGACAGCGTCCACCCGTTTCCTTAGCCAGCCTTGCCGTTGTGGAACGATGCGAACATGGGTCCATCAAACTGTGCATATGCATTAGCCGTTAAGTTCATCTTGCCCATGAAGAATTACAATCAAAACAGGAAATTGAAGCGTACTAATATGCACCACCATGCAAATAAAGAATTGTTACATCCTCCTTAACCTCTGCCATCATAGATTTAAACTTCTCCTCTTCAGAAATATCTGGCTGCGGAGCCTTGGCATTCACTCCGCTCCGGTGTCCCGTCCACTCTGCCTCAACATCCACCAGCTGGGGTACATCATACGTTTCATGGCCCTCCTTATGATGATCAATAGCCTTGATCAAAGACTGCAGAACAGAGGGTTCAGCGGGCTTAGGCATTTTAATTTTCGACACCCACATTGGGCCTTTGATGCCGGGATCCTTCAAGGTGCTCCGCTGCGTTTTGCCCAATGAGTGCTCAAAGGAGATAAATGATCGGATGAAGTTGACTGTGAGTTCCACCTGCAAGTCCTGCTTGCCAGCAGCGGGAGAGCGCTTGAAGACATGCAAAGCGGTTATCTTGAGCAGAAGTGGGACGCGGGCTGCCAGCGCCTTGAGGGTGCTGAAGTTGAGTTTTATATCCATGGTTCCTGGAGAAAGACGGTGGTTCGCCAAAAATGCAAAATGAACATCTATCTATCTTACCTGCCCAGGCAATTCCTGGAAGATGTTGATTTTCTTGCCCTGGGTTAGTTTGGGAATGTTAGTCGCGTAGATACTCGTATTCTCTGCCTAGGTATCCCCTCTTTCACGGGCAAAGAAGCATTAACTTACTAATCAGGAGTAGAAGATCGCCAGAGTTGCGACTTTGAGTTCGTCAAACGTCAAGAGATGTATTCTCTTGCTAAAAAACAATTAGTGGCTCTTGGCCAGGTGTACGGAACGGACAGCCTTCGAGAGACACCTCTCAACCATGGTCCAAGGCATCACATGTGTTGAATCATGCAATGGGTGAAGTTTTTGAATACTTTTTTAAATATTTAAATAGACTTCCCGAGCAACTACCGAGTAACTAGTTACAGTATTACGTCGCAACATATTCTTGGAAGCATATTTAAAGTTTCACGTGTAATGAATGAACTAACTGAATTAATGTTGAGGCTGACTAGGATCCAAACAATGATAATCACTATAATTCAACGTCATCTCGCCCATTCCTGACGAATTCATGATAAACTGCTGGGCGCTTCGCCGGCTGCATCCTTAATTCATAAAAAAAATAGACATTGAGCACGCGAATTAGACGGTGTAAGGGATGCCTAGCTCTTTCGCGATAATGCTCGCAGCTTTCTCTCCAATAGCAAGTGCAGTGGAGTAGGTGTTTGCTGCTACATTGCTTGGGCATATTGAGAGATCTATGGGAACCAGTCATTCATCAGCGATTTGTATATGAGGAAGGAAAACAAAATTGTATCCAAGTAAAATCAAACCTTAAAGGACTTACCGGCGACTTTTAAATTTTTAACACCATAGACATTCAAGTCTTTGTCTACCACTCCTCCATCCTCTCTTGGTTTCATCCCACATGTGCCCATACTATGCCATGCGGTAGTAAGATTCTCGCGGATGCACTCCTCGATGGCTTTATTGTCTGCTTCCGAGTATTCTATCGGCACTGGGTGGCCCTTCGCCTTAGAAGAAGCCGCATCCACTACCTCAGGGCCTGCCTTTGATCCTGGAGGAAATGCCGGGTGGCCGGCCTGGTGCGGGCCGTTGTAATATGGCAGCCTGCGCGCGATTTCTCGTTGTTTCTTGTATCCCCATACTAGCTTCATCACGTCTGCAGGGTGATTGAGAAAACCGGTATCAAACTCTGGAGTATCGGTGACGGATTTGCCCGTAATGTGGATTGACCCCCGTGAGTAAGGATACGCGGTATATGAAGCCATAGAAAAATATTGTCCTTCGACCGGCGGCCCCTTTCGTGCTAGATTCGCCGCGGCTGTGCACATAAGAATTAAGGGCCGAGTTTCTCTGTGACGGAAATCCTTGTCCCACGCTTCCTGTAACGCTGGGCCAAACTCATTTACTTCCGTTTCTGAGGGTCGAAGCTTTCCGAAGCAGTCAAGGCCATTCCATCCAAGCAAATGCCGGGTGGGGTTGGATGCCTTTAGCAACAATGCTTGTTCGAGGGGGAGGCGGCCGGTGAGTAGGCCATCTAGTGTTTCCTCCGCTGTCGCCTTGGAGGAGTATGAATAGAAGACGGCTTGGTGATCCTGATAGTTGCTCCCGACTCCATTCAAATCAGACACCACTGGAATACCTAACGCCTCAAGTTTCGATTTATTCCCGATTCCGGACCTTTGCAAGACCTGGGGAGTACCTAGCGCATTGGCTGCAACTAAAACAAGCTGCTTTGCATGTGCTACAATCGGTTTTGTCGAGGGATCTGCCCCGGTAGGTACGTATTCGATGCCTGTGGCTCGGTTGGATTCATCAAACAAGACCCTTACTACCGTCGAGTCTGTTAGGACCTTGAGCTTCGTGTTTCCTGCGTCTAGGATGGGGAAGAGGAAATTGTGAGGCACGTCTTGCCGGAAGCCAGTTTTCTCATCGATCCACATGTTCCATCGCTACACGGGTTACCAAATGTTCGTATCTACCACAAACGGGAGAGTGGGGACTTACGCCAACTGCATTCGCCGTTTTGAAATCCTGTACATCTGGGACCTTCTTGATTCCAATATCCTCGCATGCTTTGAAGAAATCTTTCTGGAACGGGGCCTGCACATAGGTTCCTCCCGCGGAGACACTCAGCTCCCCGTTGTAACCATGGATGGATTTATCGATTTTCGGGTCTGTATCTTGGAATCGCTCGATCTGACATGACGAACAAGCGCATAAGAGTTAGGCATGAGAATTAGAGTTCAAGCTATAGCTGTAGTAACATTTCGAACTATTGCATTGTACATACTTTTTTAATGAACGGTATCATGTCCTTTCCCGTCCAACCTTCTGTATTCCAATCATCATAATCAATTTCTTGGGCCCTGGTATAGACCATGAAGTTTATGGAACTGCCTCCCCCAAGAATATTGCCAATCTGGACAACAGCCTCTCGTCCTCCGAGGTAGTCGCTGGCCTTGGATTTGTAGAATTTCGCGTAGGTCGACGTTGGCGCGATGTTCGCAAGGCATATTGCCGGGTTGACCACCATAGGGTTATTCCGAGAATTGATTCCCGCCTCGATCACCAGGATCGAGAGGTCTGGTTTGGCTTGAGCCAGACGACCCGCAGTAATCAACCCCGTTGTTCCCCCTAAACAAAGACAGTTGTTAATTTGGTGATTTCTTGAGGGTGTGAAGGGAACACGCTTGGTAACTCACCGCCTACCACGATAATATCTACGTTGCTCTCTGCCATAGTTGATTCTGACCGCTGCTTGGATTTACAGGAACCGTAGATTTCAGAGGGGGATGAGATGTTGTGTACCACTCCGCCGACATGGCATGTATTGAGCAAAGGAGCGCATGGCCTTTGTTGTCTTTATTACTCTGGCATCCGCCCCTGTCCCCTGTCCACCTTGTCCCGGCCGAGGAGGTGGTTGTGCGCATATGCATACACTCTGATTACTTGAAACACGGCAACGACGACTAGAAAGTGCATCAACCCCTCATCCGCGTCACTTATATTGCAATCGATTAAGGCTGAAACTGACAAGTCAAACTAGGGTGTGCCGCAAGATTTGCGGCTGGAAGTTGTGTAACCTCCGGACACTCCGTATCAACGGTGTCAGTGTTGTGATCACGACCAATGCTGCTGCAAACCAATAGTGAGCATCAAATGGATGCAGCCTGCAAGCGACCACGCTGTGTCCCGCTTAGGCGGCCGCAGCATTTTCGGAGCTTTAAGTGCCTCCAAGACTCAATTTGACCGTGTTAGGGGCGGGACGGTGCTGTCACTCGATCCCTCAGAGCCATTTGGTCGGCCGTCTATTTTAGTGTAACCGCTCCTTTTGACCTTAGCCTGGCCTTTGATAGAGGGGTATCTCCCATGCTTCTCATCAGAATCGCACGCTCGTGCAGAGCTCGGGCAAGTCCGGTGCATTTATCCAGCTTACTTTGCCGTTCCTGTGGACACGAATCGCACCAAGGATAGAAAAGAAAGAGCCCTCCATATTTCTCCGGCTCTGCACCACTGAGCAAGGTAGTTGGCTTTTTCTCAACAGTTTGCCGAGAATAAACGTGCTGTTGTCGGAGACATCGAGCTGCGATTCGGGGATTTTCCATCTGACAGTCGAGGCCCTTTGGTGTCTGTTAGCCCGGAACATTTCGATGCTTAAACGGATGAGAATAGGGTAAATGTTCTTGATCAATGGCCCTTCCATTCTCTTACCAAAAATCTAGCTTCCAATATATCAATGCTTCCAAGTACACTGCATTGATCGTGTTCTTTGAAGTATTGGAGCCACTTCAGAAAATCTGCTGGGAGACGGGCTGGCGGTCGGTATTGATACCCGCATGAAATAAATTCTGCATCACCGGCATCAAAATCTACACTTTTTTGACGAAGGAAAAAGCATGCGCGAACACCCAGCATGAAGTTCAGAATCCCTGGACTTTGGCTTCGAGAGCACGGTGTAGAGAAAAGACTTCTGCCACAATGCCATTTGAAGCAGAAACGAATGGAGGAACATGGACGGTGATTGGCTTTCATCCTCTTTTCTGTGTCACGGTGTTTTTTCAGTTAGTATCTTACCAACCTTAGACGCTCTCTCTCAACAATTGTTTGTGAACAGACGAAATCACCTGGACATTTTGCCAAAATCTTACCGCGGACCAAGCAAGAAACAGAAATCAAACAGGGTAGCCCTTGTCGCAGTAACTATGCGGCTACCTATCTAGACGGCTTTTGACATCGTCTGCTTTCTTTGTTCGACGAAAATGGAATATAGATCATCGGGAAGACTTCCTGAGAACCTCTACCAGGGGGGGAGCGAACAGGAGAGGTTATGGCGTCTTGTCCGGGCCTCTGATAAAAATGATATATCCCCAAAGTGTTCCATTTTCATTCGGAATGCCGAGCCTATGGGCAGAAACATATATAGAATCTTCACCTTTTCTCCTCCTCCGGCAAAATAGAATACTATCCCACCTCATCAAACTTTCCTATCTACCCATCTTCCTCCCAGAAGCATAAATCACCACAGGGAGGCCGGAAGTTCCACATTATACATCACCCATATCCGTTGCTTTCTCGAAACATACCAAGCAGGAGCAACTAAAAAGCGAAAACCAACAATAATATATATAAAATGCAGTTGTCAACCCTTGCTACGTCTCTCTTCTTCATGGAAGCCTTGGGAGTCCAATGCTCACCTGGTCGGTACATATGTAGCATCAACCGCAAGGGGACGGCGGATATGTTATACGTTTGCAACAGTCACGGCTTGTGGGAACTGTCCGCTCACTGTGCCAAAACCAAGTGTTGCCTAACCGTTGACAATGGCTTGAGAGGCTGGTGTCAGTGTTAATGAGTGTAGTCGGACGGTTCTATATGAGGCGGAGCGGTAGCGCGATAAACTGTGTATGTAGCCGTCTTACGTTCGCTTTTGAAAAATGGGTTTCATACTAACCCTTGCTGCAAAAGAGCAATAGGGTCGCGCTGAAGGATTCATCGGATGTTTGCTCTGCCTGTTGGGTGATGTCGATTCGAGTTCCGTCAACATTTCTTTGTGAGCAGGAGAATCGAACGGTCCAGTGGGATATGTGGGAGGGGTTGGAATGATATGTTCTCGGTGATCGTAGTTCCTGCTTTTGCGGTTCAAGTCATTGTCATTGCCATATGTTGTCATTCACATACCCTGCAGGCAACAATTTGTCCTAATCGGGTTCCTATGGTTGTATCGTATCTTTGCCTGTTGTTGATGCAGCAGAATATTTTCGGGAGGATTGAGCCGGGAGATTTTGGGAGATTTTGCGTTGATCTTAGTGAATAGCGTTCAGGACCCGTTGGAAATAGAACTATTTGATATCTCATGTAATGCTGGGGCTTTCCATTGAAGGTTCAACTGAACCGATCATTTGGAGTATAGCAAGTGGGAAGGAATCTTTGGAAAGATAAAGATAAACCAAAAAGGAATTTGGTTCATTTCATGAAGGAAAAATAAATAAACAACAATATCAATTCCACTGATGTAGATGAACTACAAATTTGGTTATGATCCAGAGAAGAGATTCAATCTGTTTTCGAACGCCTGCAATGCAATAAGATAAAACCCAGGGAACGTGCAGCAAAAGGTAAACAAGAGGTATGAAATACAAGGGGTCGCAAATAAAATGACGAGGCCCCGTTAACCGCCAACCTCTTTTACTTCCAGAGGTTTCTCTGACTGTGGTGACGGTGTGTCCATAGCATCAAGCGCGTGAGGCTTATTGTGAGGGCTTAGAATGGCTCGATACGTCTCCTCCTCTTCCTCCTTTAATCCGTAACCATAAGGATCCCGCCTTATGAGGAAGCTTTGAAGCCTGCCATCCAACGAATTCATCTGAGCAATAGTCTGCTGCCTCCTGCCGTGCAGAAATTTGGCGCATTTATCATCGGCCTCTCTCGCCCGTTCATCGACAAAGCTCGAATAATTACCGATCGTTACTGCCTGGCCCACACCTCCAAAGATCATCAATAGAATGAGGAATGACGCAAATGTGCCATGCGAAACTGTCGAGGCTTGGCTTTGATTTGGGTCATGTCTTCGATGCCACCGTTCCCAGTCTTCCCAAGTAGCGTTTCGATATATGGAGTCGTCGACGCCCGTACCTCTTTCATATCGTACATCCATGTTTTCGGTCTTCTTTTGGCCGAATAGCTCAGGACGATGGTCCCACCCATGTCCATAACGATCATATGCATCCCGCTTGGCTGGGTCGGAAAGGATCTCATGCGCCGCAACTATAAGTCTGTAGCGATGTAATCTGATGGCTTCAGGCACGGTCTTACATAGCGGATGATCTTTATTCTGCGAATCCGGGTGATAGATTTTGACAAGATCATAATATCGTCGCTTGGAATAAGGTTCGGTTCTGGGTTGTTTGAATATATCGTACGGGGAAAAGGATGTTGTTGCTGGCCAGGATAGATCCGCGTCAGACCCCAATGGATATGAGCTATGGACATGAGCAAATCTTCTGCCGCATCGTGGTATGGAAGGCTTCCTTCGACGGGCGGGGAATGCGGCCGTCGAGTTTAGGCTAGAGGCGACTTGCCATTGACTGAACAGATGCAAGCCGCCACAGTAGCATGACGACGTCGGCGTTTTCAACATAATAACTCGCTAGTTAAACACTCTCCATTGAAGTAGATAGTAAATGCACCTTCATTGAATCGTTTATTCGAACTCGCAGGATGAAAACCATTGTAGTCCGCACAAATGATGGGCAGGGGAGGGTGTTTGCCGATGATTCCCACTGGTGTTTCCCCTCCGGGTGCGGGAAACGGGAAATCGTCGGGCCGACTGAATATCCGTCGATCGCCCCTGGGTTGCATCATTTCTGCCCAGGAGCAAAACACATTCGCCCTGAATCTTATATTCACCAGCCCTAGCTACCACTCCGCAAGTTAATTAACAATGCCTAGACACGGAGATGATGGACGGAGTCGGCGGCAGCATTTAACTCCTCCACGTTCCATTGATCATGCGCGTTCTCAAGCAGCTAAAGAGGAAGACCGTGACAGCTCTCGGAGAAAATTCGATGACGATCGACCAGGTGTGAAAGGTCGTAGGCGAGACTCCCGAAGCCCGGGCAGGCCATCCCGCAGAGAACATAGATCCCACCGTCGAAGAAGCCGTTCTAGAAGCTATGAAGACACATCTGGAACACGAAACGACCGTTCCAGCAGAAGCCCACGCCGACAACGATATCGGGAGAGAACCCGCGACGGCGACGACCGCGGAAGGCCGTCCAACAGACGACGAAGTGTGTCAGGTTCAAAAAGAGAATCACGTCCCCTTCGAATATCTCGTAGCCCATCTCCTAGACATCCTAAACGCTCAAAAAACCCACTTCCATCCCAGAAAGATGCATTCTCCAAAACCCCCGGGGACTCAAAATCAGAAACTTCCACCCCACTTCCGGAAAAGGAGAAGCCCAACTTCACTAATACCGGCCGCCTAGCTGCGGAAACCAACACGGTAAAATCAGGCGACGGCTTGACCTCCGTTGTCCTTAAATACCATGAACCCCCCGAGGCTCGAAAACCGCCTGCAAAGGACCCTTGGCGCCTCTACATATTTAAAGGGGAAGCCTTACTTGAGACGATAGAGTTGAGAGAACGGAGCTGCTGGCTTGTTGGACGGGAAAGATTAGTCGTTGACTTGCCTGTCGACCATCCAAGCTGCTCCAAGCAACACGCTGCGTTACAGTTCCGCTTCGTCGAGAAACGGAACGAGTACGGCGACAGGGATGGTCGAGTGCGACCGTATTTAATTGATTTGGAGAGCGCTAATGGATCTACTGTCAATGGAGAATCCGCGCCCAAGGGACGTTACATGGAGCTTATGGATAAGGATGTTTTGAAATTTGGGTTCAGCACAAGGGAATATGTTCTCATGCTTCCGCCGTCTGGTTGACTACCTCTTTCCTGAGCTGCATAGAATTCCCAATCAATTTAGGCCATTGAAGTATTGTTCCAACGCAAGGAACGTACATACATATGTACAGTACGGTTTCATTCTCAACAACAAGATAATGAAGTATGATACAAATGCCGTCAAAATATCATGTGCCACTTTCGCATCTCAAGACGGAAACAAGCTCCAAGTTATTAACTAGCATTTTAAACTTGGTTGTTTTTCGTTTCTTTCAGACAATATTCGTTACAACGGGCCACCGCTAAATTATGCTTTTCCCGTCGTCTCCTCGGCTTCCTCCTTGGCTTTCTCTTTAAGATACTCTGCCCTGGCCTTCGCTTCATCCGTAAGTTCCGAGGCCTTGTCTCCCGCCTCCTTTGCAGTCTTCGCCGCCCCCTCCTCAGCCTGTCTCGATTTGATACCAATAGTATCTTTGATCTTGTGACTTGCCTTCTCTGTTCTCGTACGATTTTCGTCAGCCTCCTTGCTCTTGTTATGCTATAACAATACTCCAAACATCAATCCTTTCAAAAAGCAAGACGGCGCTTTCATTGAGCTCTCAACAAAAGCGAAAAAAAAAAGAGAGGGTAGAAAACCATAAGCAGCAGTGATCACTACATACCACCCGTCTCAATTCCCTTCACGGCAGCATTTGACACAACGCGGTCTGCCTTTTTCAATGTCTCCTTGGTTGCTTCGACGGGACCCTTATCTGCCCGCCGAGCGGAGGTGGAGAAGCACACCGGTCTAACAACTGCAGCGCTGGCGGTTCTGGCTGGGATCACGGCCGTCCTCGTGACGAGAGTTGCGCGGGCAAGGAAGGACATGTTGATGATGAGGTAGTAACTTGTTTGAGATACTTATTTTGCTTTTTCAGGGGTCGAGATACTGAGAGAAGGAAGATTGCATGGTCAGCAAACGGAAGAAGTTTCTGACCCTTTGTCAAGAGCAAGCTGCAGGGATACGATGGGGATATCATATCACGTACCTTCTCCTATTCAGGTGTCGGAAAACTATCTCGCGATACGGGTGTATGTTTGTCAAGTCAATATCAAAATGGCATAAACGTTTTCGTCAATGCTTCAAAACTAGAAAGAATTTTTGATCTGATGGGAGGAAGGTGTTGGTTTTTATGATAGTTAGAGTAGTGACAATGGAGATGAGGAGAAAGCAAGCCATTCCCCAGTTTATATACTGTGTTTCTCGTCATTTCTCTGGGCTGGAGCTTCTTTTCCCTGGCAAGCTTCCCTTGTGACGTCACCCTACCTACCATGTTCTGTTCTTCAGTGACGGCATCCTGGACCCGCACAAAGACACGGTCATGTGACCGCCGAACCCGACAGCTGTTAACATGAAATGTACTCCATACTTTGTAAATTCCTAGAGGAATAGATATACCTAGGTAGCTAGCTACAATTAAAACATACTCTCAAATAGTAATCTGTTTTTATGTTAATTTTCTAAAAGAGAAATCTAGTTAAACAAACAATAACCTATGAAAAATCATGAAAAATAAGGTATAATAAAAAACATCGTGGCGCTACCCCTATCAAACCCAGGTGTATCCCATCAGTAGATATGCTCTTGGTGAAACTCAAATATAAAACCCAAATGCCGGGAAAAAATATCCGCGCATTTCTCACTCAGTTCCCTATTTCCATTATCATTACTGGCCGGACAAAATCTCCCTTGTCAACAGCCCGTCCCATTCTTGTATCCACCCCTCCTTTGTTGCATGTAACAAGGCATTACATATAACGCCATGAAATGCATAATGAATCCCACCCCATCTATCACTCCAACAAAACATTTACTTACTTGGTGTCCCTATTTAATATTCAACTTGCACACAAATGAGCAAACCCCATGACCAGGAAAGAGTGTGATGAAAGTCCAGCAATATAGACGCGGGGGAAAAAAGAAGGAAAAACAGAATGTCGAGGTGAACTCGACTCAAGAAGAATCAACAAACTAGCAGTTAACAAAAAAGATCATTGGCGTGGGACATAAATATCAATATTCGGTCTAGCAGGTGAACTCCCACTTCTGAATCGACCATGAACCGGGAGATTCCCAATGTTTTCTAGCGGGGTGCGAGCCATGGATTGCAATTGATTATCGTCACTCGCGCTAGGCATCAAGTTACGGTCAGGGTAGGGAGGGCTTGTTGAATGTTTTAAGAATGTATGATCGATGCTTTGGCCTGCGTGAGTTTGTCTTTCATAAAGCCCTGATCGCGTCCGTGCATCCACTACGTTTATGGGTTCATGTTCTCCGAACCTGATATGCTGCGTTGAAGGATGGTGGCTGAACTCTACAAAGCTTCTGGTCACACCATCTCCGGAGTCGACCATCATACCTGGACCTGAAGATGCACGGGACATCGCGGTAGGCTCGAGTGAATTTGGGGTGCTTGGGCTAGAGCTGATGGCGGATTCACCACCACGCCCGTACAACGTCTGGGGAGAGCGGGTATCAAGCCTGGAAATCCCGGGTTGAGCAACGTTAGCAAGGGGCGAAGAACGTCTCTTCCCCAGACCAGGTGAAAACCTAGGCGGCCTTCTGGTTGGCTCCGTATGAAGCGATTGGTCGGATTGGGCAGAAACATTTCGAGACATGGGCTGGGATGAATAGCCAGCTGGGATTGGCTGTCCCATAGATGAGCCAGAGGCCGCGGTATTCAGATATGATGCAACTCCTAAGCCTTGAGTGTCTTGAGGTGGGACAACAACGCTTGAGTATCTCGGTTTGGTTACTGTTATATCAGCTTCGTAGGGCAAGGGTCGGGTTGAAGGTGCTGCCAATTGGTATTGTGGAACTGCATCCTGAAGACCTAGAATGTTTCCGCTTGATCCTTCTGACGAACGTGACGGGTGACGGGAATGAAAGCGTGACGGCGGAGTTTGAACACGTTCATCTTCTGGGCGTTTCCATGACGATCCCGTACCTACCTCGCTGTGATACGAGTTGGTCAAGTGGTCGGATGAGGACCTGGGTGACCAGCCATATTGGGGAGGGGCACTTCCGGGGTGTACTGGGACTGAGTTTTCGGCAAGCTGATTACTATCTGATCCCCAACCCAGGGGTGGAGATGATCGGCTAGATGATGAAGTGGCACTCGGGCGTCTTCCAGCAAGCACGTTTGCATAAGTAGGGTAATTCTGATTCTGAGTTGCTTTGGAGTTCGTTTTATTTATTTCCCCACTGCGAGTTGGGGGTGAGCTCGCGTGAGGCTCTGCAGCGATAGATGCTTCGGCTTGTGATTCAGCCGAAATCTCCCGTTCTTTATCGTTATTTTGTGGGTGACTCGGTGATCCATGATCGTGAACACCAGAAACAGACACGGCGGGATAAACGGGTCTGTAGCTTCCCAGATTTCTTTGGCCACGCATTCTTCTTATTCCCAAACGGCGCGACACCATCCCAAAGAAGCTCGGGTTCCTCGGCTTTGTGGTAACAACCTTCCAGTCGCCTTCATCTTGTGCGATAGCTGGCGACTCAGGTACTTCTGTGGTCTGGGATGGAACCGGAGACATTGCAGGAGCAGTCCTGCTGCCCTCCAAATCGGATTCATATCCCTGATCCTCTACTACAGGTATGGGTAAATTCTGCGAAATAGTAGATGGAAAGTTCTGTAGCGGTTGTCGGGAAGAGATGAATTCAATTGGTGAATGGGTCTTGTCATGGTCCACATCCATCTCCCAAGTAAACCGGGAAGATCCACTGGTCGGCGTATCAGGCATTGAGGATGTGCTACTAGTTCGGTCGAAAATCGATTTCTGCTGTTTCATCAATTGCTGCGAGGTCACTGGTGACCGATGTTTAATTTCTTCCGAAATATCATTTTTCACTTGAGATAGCGCGTGGTTTAATGGCACCAAATCGTGGGGTAGCTCCGGGTTGCCCTTATGTGGTCGAAGTTGTTTGTAGAGGCCTAGAAGAACGCTTGCATGTGTTTCATATTGGCCGAAGTCTTTGACAAGGCCAGGAGACTGCTGAATTCTTATCCTAGCAGTGGCATTGTTATATGACATCAAGAAGAGCCTTGTCGAAACAGTAAGCCACCACGCAAATGCCCCAACCCCTAGTTTTAAGAGTTCATCGCGGAAGAATGTCTGCACCACGGTGTGTATTTTCACAACGTCGATGGAAGTATTGGCCCCAATTGATGACGGGTGTTGGCTGCCGCTAGTTTGCGAACTGTCTAGTTCTGAAGAAGGGTGGCTATCAGACAACTCCGTGCTCCGTCGGAGAGTGGGGCTTTGTTCATTCGACACATAGGGGTCGAGCGCGCGCTCTATCAAGCCATATCGGATGAGGATGGCGAAGGTATTATCTATGTGCCTTTCAGAACTTCCCTCCTCTTCGGGGGCACGAATTTCAACACCACATTCGAGGAGAGCTTTCCTGCCCAAATGGATCATCCCAACAGGGACGTCGTGTCCCAAAAAAGAGAGGACCGTAATCAAATTGACCGCCTCCATGTGTTGGTTGTTTTGCAGATCTGCCATGATTCCACGGTACGGCTCCGCGAGTCGTTTATCCGTGGTTTGAGGTTTGATACGAAACTTCTCGATTGCTTTCCCAGTGGCACTAAGACGATGCCCCATAGCATGGATGGCGAGTGGTAAGCATTCAAAATGCTCCACCAACTCCGTCGCTTTCCGCACTTGCTCTGCAGTGGGCTGTTTGATGTTAAGATCCTTGAACAGAAGCTTCCGGGCATCTTCGACAGACAGAGGTCTAACTTTCAGACCAAAAGGTTCGAACAACCTTCGTTTTTTCCTGAGCGTACGATCGACAGAAGTATATATGATACTCGAATTTGTATTATACGGGATAAACTTCTTGAACTCGTTGATTTCGTCATCGTCGTCACAAGATAGGCCATCAAAGATCACAAGCCAATTTTGTCTTGTGCTGAACCACTTCAAGACCTTGCCAATATATTTGTCCCTGTCGCGCCAGTCAGGGTCCTGGGACTCTTTCTGTTGCGTTGAAGACACCCTTTCGGCAATGTCCCAAAAGCATTGGCAACATGATTCCCTGGACCGAGCATCAATCCAGAAGATGCCACCGGTAAAGGTAGCACGCTGATTAAAGACGTACTGGCGGGCAAGGTGTGTCTTTCCCGATCCCGACCCACCATATATAAGGACAGAAACCACATCTTCCGTTCGCCTTTTCACCCTGAACAGTCGATTGTGGAGTTCTTCGAGCTCCTTTTCCATACCAACGAATACCCAGTTTGGGTGAAATCCCGGAGGAGCAACAAGGAGAGGTTCCCCAGTCTCCTGGTGTGGTGGTAGTTCGGCACTAGACATCAGTTGGGATCTTGTGATGGGTATCAACTCTGAATTTTGTCCAGTATGCAGCGATGATATTGAATTTCCTATATGAATGACTGTCAGTCGACTGCCGTTATCAAGACATCCTGAGTAGCAGGTTAATAATGAATGTATGGCTTAAGAAAATATTTGCTTCCCGAGACAAGAGATATCAGACTCAATACGCCCACCCGCTACTCTGAATGTCCAGGAACCAGCTCAACGCGGGAAGGAGATTTATTATATGAAATGACCTACCAAGTGAATCCAGCCTCTCCGTATGGAGAGACGTCTGACTTCGTCGCATTATGTCATCTATGTGCACTAATTCAGTTAGAATCTGATTTCAGGGTTTAACAGGGGCTGATCTCATGTGGGAGGGAAGAAATCATGGGATGATGATAACTTACGAAGACGTTCAGCTTCCTCTCTCATATTATTTCTTCGAGTTCGGTGTTCTTGTATCCATCGATTAGCGATTTCGCCTGGTGCGTCTTTCGTATACCGAAGAATAGCTTCTCCCACAGCTTCATAGCCAGGCGACTTTTCGCTTTCGAATCGGCACATGGCACCGTGATCCGCCTCGATCCCCATGCGTTCTACCCCCTCGATCACTGGTGCGGCAGAAGATTCATCCACAATGAACTTGCGAGTGCCTTTTAAGTCCATTGGTTTGGACTCATGGAAAAAGTAAATCCGGAACCTGCCCATAATCTCTGCGAACTGGCGGTTAACGTTTTGCAAAATCTCGTTGTCAGGCCTCAGGGTCTTCAGCAAACTCGGAGTGGTATCGAATAGTTTTTTGGGCACCAGGTTGAATAACGTCTGTATGGCGCTGCCCAGGTTCGCCAGATCGGAGCCGTTGTGGGGCGTTCCCATGAACAGGATACCGTAGGTAGAGATGTATGTTGACCGAATATGTTGGGTATTTGGGTGTCTTAGATGCTCACAGTATAGGAGAGTCTTTTTCACCACGATGCCACCGAGAGAGTGGCATACAAAGATGATCGGCCGCTCGACCGCATTTTGCAGCTGTGTAACCTATGTCAGCGACGTGCAAACCTTTTTCTGAAATATCTGACTACAAACTTACATTCCTATTTGCAATGAGCTGGCCGGCAAGGTGCTCAGCATGGTTATGTAATCTCTCCTTCGACGTCCCCCTTGCGAAAGAAGCGACATTCGCATCGTATCCGTAGGTCAATATCCGGACATTTTGACTTTTCAGGGTATGAGGAAGGAGATCGCCGGGCCAGAAAACATCGGGTTTCTTAGTTGCCCATGTGTTGTAGGAAGTACCGTTGAGGCCATGAACAAACACTATGCTGTAGCGAAATCCAAGATATAGAGTCAGTTACACATACTTAAACTCTGGATAGTACGGGCGGGCGCAGGATAAGACTCGAGAGAGAAAAAACAAACAAAGCACAACTTACTCAACCTGTGGTACCAGCGGTTCGGCACAGCGGTAAACTTCCGTCAGCCCAAACTCTTTTACGTCGAACCGTTTGGCGGTAGTAGAACCCATGGTTGTTCAGACTGGAAACATTAGATTTCCCAGAATCCGCCGCAAACAACCCGAGGGGGCATCCCCATATATATATGTGAAATCTGGCTGCTCTGGCTGCAAACAACAATAAGGCAAGTGAATAACTGGATTTTCTATGAAATTCTTCGAAGGCAAAACACAGGATAGTATAGTGTGCGGTAGGACAGGCCGAAACGAGAGGTTGGAATGCAGAGGAGTCAGTAAGGCGGCGGAGGTTGGTTGAGCACAGGAGGTAGAACTAAGCTGCCTGACAGCCGTGACTGACAAGCTGGTCCCGTGAGCAGCAGTATTGAACAGCCTTCTTCTGCGTTATTACTCAATAACAGAAAGGGTGAGTCGGCACACACGCACTCACGCACACACACACACACACATCCATACACATCCATACACCCATACAGGCGCGGCGCAGGGCAAGTGGGCAAGGTCAGCTGTCTCTGGTAGGTTCTCCCCCCCTCAAGTCACACTACTCGACGGGGCAATCAGTGCTTAACTATACCTCGAGGTACCCTGCACAAGTCGACATATTAACAATAGCTAGCCGTCTCTTGCTCGCCGTGCTATGTTATTTATGCTTTTGGGGAATGACAAGCGCCCGAAGATCCGGGGGGGGAAACCCCATCAGTCTGCGAACCCATCCATCCCCGTCCCCGCGGGGCGATGCTTGTGGGTCCGGGAACGGGCAACCCAGAACCTATGAAAATGCATAAAAATAGCGCAGGGCCAAGTCCTCGCTTGAGAGCAAATAAAAGATGACAAGGTTGACTGCTTTTAGCTGCCGCGGCTCAAAACCCACCTCCTACCTAGGCCCAGGTACAGCCACAAAGCGAATCGGCCAGGGAGAAAAACCTGAGAGAAGGATCCTCTTCCTGTGTCATACTGGCGTTTTTTGGGGGAGGGGGGGGGCAGGATTCTCAATAATGGGAAGGGAGGCTCCGCGATACGGGTTCGCGCACGCTTTCCAAACCAGTGGATCGAACCAGATCGAGGAGATCAAGGCGAACTTGCTGCTCGAGCATCTCCAACCACTCCTGGCCCGTAGCCTGAACACTCAGCTCCGGCCTTCCTAGCAATAATGGCATCCCATCGGTGCCGTTAAACTCGCGGACAATTTATCCATCTGGCTTGCGGACCAGAACTTTATTCCGCAGGATCCTCTTCCGGTGCCCTAAGCCCTTGAACCCCCTTCCCTCCTGTTGTGGTGACATTCCAGAGAGGCAAAAGCTCTACATCGGAGACTTATCGCGTGATTACGATTTGGCCCACTGGGTCCCAAATAGACAAGGTTTTCTATTTATTAAGAAAGTATGACACCTTGTTGCGTGCTGGGTGAGGGCTCTCTATAAATATATTCACTCTCCGCCATTTTCCTTGTCATGTGTCTAAATATGTTTACCGTGAAGCGTTGAAAGAGCTGACGATTTATGAACAAGACAGTAGAAATGAGGAGACAACCTGAAAATAATCATCAGTTGTATTTTTGGTCAGTAGCTGATGGTTGTTAACATGATTCGTTCTGCGCACATGAGAAAGAAACCTGGCCATGATGTCAAAATTCTTTCTTCACGCTTCATACAATTTGGCGCGATGGGGGTTATCATTCAAACAACTAACCGTAATAGCTAGATATGAAAACTAGGAAGGCCGAGATAATGTAAGTACCAAAAACAGTTCAGTAAGTGTCCGCCCGAAGTTACTGTACCTGGGTCCTGGGCAAACTTACCCTATCCCTCCCCGAGATAGGACGGAACGAATTCTAGCTCATGCACGGTAGTTTTCAAAGTATTTTCATAGCAGCTTATTTGTTATTATTTATTAATAGGATGGAGCATTATAATCCCCGATTCCTCAGAAGGAGCCAAGAAAAATAATCCTCTGCATCCCTGAGCTACTTGTACTGTACGAACATTGATGACATGATACTATCAGACCAACATCCTACGTTTTTCTTTGCCCTACTCTACACCTGGTTCATCCACACACCCACACACCTACACAATCTCAGCTGATGCAAATTCTGAACAGCCATCCTTTGGTAGAGGCAAATAAAAGCTGCCCGGCTTGCTGAAAGGGCTCCGATGTAGTGAAACACACCCTCCTTGGAGGGCTGGAGAACCAGAAGGCAATTGGAAGATGCCACTTGTCGTAGCCCAACAGCATTCTATACGGTAGTATTCGAGAAGTCGTGACAAGTTGCCGTGTGGGTGAATGGGGAAAATAATGCAAAAGCGAGTCCTTGTGGCCAGATCTATAACACAAAACAAATGATGTCACCAGAAGGAAAATGTACTGCGTATGGAGCACAGCTGTCTATTTATGCCCCATAGATTAATTAACCTTGCAGCCTGTTTGGTAGTCTCTCGTGAGGTTGGAATGAACTATCTTTTCACGGGCACGGCGGGAAACCAGCCACCTTCCAACGAACCGTGTGGGTTATAATCAGATCGATTTGACTAGGCCACAGCCACCCCATGTTTTTCCCCCATATGATAGATGATGGTAAAGATGGCATGTCTCCGCAAAAGCTCATATCTGCCAGATATGAACAAATCCCAAGTAAGATTCCGTACATATTATACAAGTTGACCTCTCTGACGATTTTTGCCGCATGCTTTTCTGCCTTGCGTGTCCGCGCCGTACAAACCTTTCCGCAATCGAGTCCCTGCCCCCCCATACCTCTTAGAGGCATCCCATAGAAAATATATGACACATATATCCCGCACGATCACCTGCCCTTAAAGCAAGGCTTCCTCTTTTCCGCAAAGGCCTTAAGCGCCTCGAATCGGTCTTCTGTTTCCACAACACCAAGGTAGGCCTCGTTTTCCGCTGTCGCTCCCTTTTCAAACCCGCGAACCGCTTTCATGGCTTGCTTCAACGCAATTGGCCCACCTTCGCAAATATCTAGGGCAAGCTTGATGCTCTCCTGCAAAACTTTTTCCCTCGCTGCGCCTGGCTGGGCAGCTTCCTCAGGGCTAACTTCCACCAGTCGATTACAGAGTCCGAGGAAGTACGCCTCCGGTGCGCTGACTCTACGACCGGTGAGAATCATATCAAGCGCCCGGTTCTCACCAATGAGCTTGGGCAGTCTGTAAGTTCCTCCTGCCCCGGGAATAATGGCGAGGCGAGTTTCAGGTAGGCCTACGATGCTCGACGAGCCGAAAACACGAAGGTTCGTGGACAGGGCGAGTTCCAGGCCACCCCCGAGAGCCATTGATGAGATGGCTGAGATGGTGGGGATTGGGAGGGCAGCAAGGCTTGCGAATGTTTGTCGCAGTTGGGCGAGGAATGCTTCGGTCCTGTAATAATCACAGCCATGTTTAGCGGATATCCTCGGGGGCTTCCTTAAGAAGAGAAGCACAGCTATGGGCCATGAAACAAAATCTCCAGAAAGAAAAAGTGACAACAAGGACTTGGGAGTGTAGTGAACGAAAAAAAATATATATTTATAAACTTACTCCTCTCTTGTAAACTTAGCCCGCTCTTTCAGGTCCGCGCCGGCGCAGAACGCCGCGTCTACATTGCTCGCGAGAACCAAAGCCCTCGTAGGCCCGTCCCCTTTTTCAGCATCAATAGAATTAACATGCTTGGTCAAGCTATCCAACAACTGTCGCGAAATAGCATTCCGGGCTTCTGGTCTGTTTAGTAGAAGGACTCTGATGTGCCCAGCTCCAGGTGCGGGGATCTGCTGGATGTCAATTACCGAACCACGGGCGCTGGTGCCGACAGTAGTGCTATTGTAGCGGACTTGGACAACAGCGAATCGTTTGAGGGCAAATGGAGAGGGGAACAAGCGGCGAGACATTATGAGATGAGAATTGGAGAGAGGCGGCCAAACAGGCGGAAATGTGTGTATGGAGAGTAAGGGGGTTGTTGTTTGTGCTCTGTCGGCGAGGAGCAAACATTTCGGGCCAAGGTTGGCTTCGGCGATTCGGCCAGGAGCGGCAGCGGGATCAGCGAAGCTTGTCTTGATGGTTCTTGGCAGCTCGATATCTATATGCAGCAGCCCTCGCCCGCTGGGATGGGATTTGAAAAAACGATGGCCGCATGGTGTCCTATTGCTTTCTGTCCTACAATTGATCCTTGTATGTATCAAATCTATATAGAATATATACTAATTGCGTTTAATATTGTCATGGTACAGAAGTTCCTAATATGACGTCAAAAGGTTTGCAAAACCTTAGGCACTTGGGTATCATTTGCAATATGTTCACTTTCATATTTTATTATACAAGATATGGGTATATATACACGCAAGTATATACTTGCAATTACTTTCGAAGTCCGGTTAGTACAGCCTTATACTCCCTAACCTCCTCATCTGTTGGCCAAGGTGACAAGAACTTTGTACCCTCAATGATGTCGTATGCTTCATTGACAATAGGATCGGCAAAAGATCCTGCTCTTTGGGTGGGCCCAGAATTATCTGGATTATCTGGATTATTTCTCCCGCAGCGGAAACTGTGAGGTTTTGAAGGAGGAGCTGGGTACGAAGCCCCAGGCTCAGACACGCCAGACGTCCGCTCCCAACCACCCTCCAAAAACACTCTTGCAGCCACGACGGTACGACGAACAAGTCTCTTTCCACCCATGCGCTCATCAGAAGCGAACTTCAGGCCAGCTTCATATTTACTCATCAACCGGAGAAGGGTTAACAATCCAGCACGATCCTTGGCTAGACCAAGAACTCGAGCATATGCGTGTAGTAGAGACGGCGCGGTTGCCTCGAATGTACTCGGTAGCATAGCAGGAATGTTATCCCCACCCTTGTTATTAGATAGCCCCAATGATGACAGAAGCTTCTCCCCCGTTGTCAGTTCCACCATATCAAATTGGCGTTTAAGGAAAGCCACGCTCTGCTGAACCATTTCATGAATTGTCGAATAGGACAACGAGTCTGCCGAGTTATGATTGGTGACATTTTCGATTATTCCTAAGCCATGTTCAGCACCTTCCATGTCTTTCCTAGCCGCCAAAATAAGCCTTGAAAGGGCAGAGCAAACGATTTCGAATCCTCGGCTTTCGAGCGGAACGTTGGCATCCTGCATCCACTTCAGAACACGACAGATTTCCCACCATGATATAACACGCTGCATGGGAATTGAGATCTTGTGGCTGCTGAATTTAACTCTATCCGTCGCCAATGCTGATAAGAAATGACTCCATGCGGGAAAATACCGTGGCATTCTTAACTTCATCAGTCGCACTGCATGTGTGAGTGCTTTAGGCCGATGAAATTGCTCAGTTTCGGTAGACCGCTTGGAATCTGGGGGAGAGATGCTGCTTGCTTTGTTGGGAAAAAACAATACCGGGAATAACTGCCGTATCTGCGTGTTCGAATCATCGGCGGATGATTCATTTAGTACAGAAAACCTACAAAGAAGTCGTATGAAAGCGGCAAAAATGTCGTCCGGTATTTCAGCAAGAAATTTCTCGTTCTCTAACTGGCGTCGGAAGAGGCCGCAAACCAGAGCAGACTTCTGCTCGTCGGGTAAGTTGCTAACGAGAAGGTATCCTATACCCGTTTCGATAGATTTTGAATGGGTGAGAAGAAGAACAAGCAATTTTCCTGAGGGTTTAATATCATGTGAAATCATTTGCTGAAGCAAGTCATCCATTGTTGGCGGTTCAGAGTGAACATAGATGACATCTTGTGGCGAAGAGGGTTCAGGAAAGACCTCCTTCCCATCACCTGGTAGGGCTTCCGTTGAGAGTTGTGAATGAGAACTTTGGGAAAGATCATGAAAGGTAATTTTTTCGGCCATTGCAAAGTATATAGCCTTATGGGGGGGGAGTCCACTGTCCTCGTAGGACAGAAAACATGCCCAGGCCTCCTTTAACGTCCTTGTAGCACGTATCCGAGCAGACCAGAGATCGAAGTACCTTTCATTATCTCCAGGTTTAGTCATGCCAATACTGGGTCTCGAAGAAGGCTGTGCGGGAGTTTGTTCTGAGGACGACGTCCGAAAGCGGTTAGGTTTCGGAAGAAAGGTTCTCGTCTGAATTGTTGGAGTCTTGTCTGTATCCCATCCAGCGTAAATGGCTGCAGCCTGCTCCCACGCCGTCATACCATATCCGACATCCCTCATATGGGAAATCGATTTCAACGCCCTGCTCTCGCTGCCCTCATTTCCCCTTTCGAAATCAATGCCGAGCTTTTCCTCTTTCCAGGGCGGCCATGACTGCGCTTTAAAATTCGCCCACTGCCGCTCCAGTGTAGTTTTCTTCTGAGCCAGCTGTACGTTAGTAATAGCTTGATAACCTTCCCTAGTGACAGGGAGAGAAGGGCTAAATTTTGACATTTCCCTCAACAACTGAAAATGAGCGCGTTGCTGAAATATAGCTGAACGATATGGGTCAAGTCGACATGGGGTTGCTAAAAGCGAAAGGAGCTTGTTATAATAAACAGTCAGACCTCTAATCTTTTTTTCGTAAGCCTCACTCGACTTCTTTTCGGCAGAGGCAGTTCCAAGCGCTTGGGTAATCAAAGCAGCTATGGAAGGAAACGCCTGTGGCCATACTTGTCCAGCAAGCCGTATAAGGCGCACAGCAAGGATCATTATAGTGTTGTCGTCTCCAGACCTATTCCAAGCAGTCCTTTTGAGGGAAGAGGAAGTTTCCGGTGTTTGGTCGCTAGATGGGTTATCACTTAATATATCCCAAGTCTGGAACAATAGGATCCTGAAGGCGGTAGCACAGATGTTTTCTCGCCGCAGAGTGAAAAGTAACACAAAAAGTGGAACTTTAGCACTGTCCAAATTATTTTCATCAGCTTTTTTCTCGAAGACCTTATAGCGCATTGCCGCCTGAAGTGGTTCGGAGGAGGTAAGTATCCAGGCCCATGCCATCACGTCGTCTACCGAATAACCCCTATCCGACAAATATTGGAGCACTTCGTCGTTAAAAACTGTAAGAAGGGCATCGTCCAAGGCTTTATCGTATCTCTGATTTGGGACGGTCCCAGAAAACTTTGACCCAAGCAATGGATGAACATAACGTAGATAGTCTGCGACGACTGTTGCGCTGGCTAGGCGCGCCTTAGGATACCGGAAGCTCTTGGCTTTGGTCTTTCGCCAAACTTTCGTATTGAAGCGGGTTGTAGCATTGGGCAAATTGTACGACAGATCCACGCTGTGGCTCTTCGGTTTCGCAATGCTAACATCATACCCACAATTTTCCAATACAGCTATCAGGTATGCTGAAGGAGATGATGTGTGCTTCTTCGTCTTCTCGCGCTTCTTCTCTCGTGGCGTAGTCTCTCCCTGTGCGCCAGGACCACGAACCGCCACATGGTCATTATCGGCTAATTCAAACGAACGCTCAGTATGAAGAAGTCTAACGTCGGTTAATTTAAGGGGATATCTTTGCGTAATAGCGAGACGGCGCGATATGCTCGAAAATTGCCGCGAGTTGCACCGGCCTGCGGTATGAAGTCCAGGGTCGGAAGCGGAACAAACAGGGAGCCCATCCTACAGGAGTGTCAGAACTAGTCCCGCGAGGGATTGTACAGGGAGGGAACTGCATACCCGCAGTTGAGGCAATGAAAAATAATTAGATACCGCCCGGCTAGACTGATAGCCTGCCACCCGGCCTCGAACACAGCTGCTAATGGAGGACATCCATCGATCTTTGGTACAAGAGCACTGCAATGGCCGAGAGAACAGGATTGAGGGGAGCTGCAATAGAACAGGAGGGTAATTTCAAATCAATCAATCGAAGCTGGCAGCTCTCCGAATTGCCTTGCTCTGATGCGTTACTGGTTGATTTGCGCCGCTAAATGGCCTTATAATCCTGCTCGTTGCAAAAAAGATAAAGCATGGGATTGATCCATGGAAGCGATGGAGCTGTTTAGTCAGCCGGCTGGAAAATCCGTTCGGGTCTCGGGGTCACGTGCTGAGCTTAAAAGCACCACGGGGTTCCTGAATCGCCGCCGCCAGAAGAGAACGACGTCTCATTTAGTCTCCTCATCCAACTTTCTCCGCTGGTGCTAGTCTCTTGAATATCTCGTCTTTGTTCTGGTGTCCTGCCGATTGGTGTATCACACGCTGCTCGTGCTGGTCTGCCTGCGTGCTTTGTTGCTGAACGACTTGGCGTCTTGTCACGTCCTCCTCCCTCCCCTGCATGCCTGACTAAATTCGCAAAAGCCTGGCGTCCCCCATCGACCTAGTACGCCGAAAGATCTCCCTGAACAGGCGGAGCTTATCGAGCGTCGCAACTTCGGTTTGAACGATCGCGCTAAATGCTTTCAGAGTCCCCTTCTATATTTGCGTTCTTTGACCTGTCTAAGAAAGCGACGTGCGAAGTTGGATACCTCTGTCAACCTCCAAACTCTTTCATCTCTCGCTGAGGCGTTTGATCCACCAGAGCGAGCGTGATCCAGCATGGAGACCAGTAATTCGGCCGCACCGGCGACCACACACGGGCAACTTACCTCTCCGCAATTGCACTCGGACTCACCCTCGTTCCCAACCCCAGGAAAGCGAAAACGCGTCCTCAGTCCCAACCAAGAATCTCCCAAAGGAGACGCAATATCCGACCCAACTGTCACATCGAAAAGGGAGTTGCTTGATCAAACGTTGAAGGATCTTCTACGGGTTCTAGAAAAGTAAGTGCCTTCCAACTCCCTTTTTCCGCCATTTCCGAAGGCGGATCGAAGACTTGGTTCCTAATCCCATTTTACAGGTATGATTCAGATCTTGGTATTCTGAAATTTTCCCTTCCCCTCAATTCTGCGGTCGAACCAGATCCTAAACGCGCGAAACTATCAAATGCTACAAACCATTCGCAAACAATAGAGTGCAAAATTGAGGAGGGTCAATACAATTCTATTCAACAAGTAATTGATGATGTTGAGACCGCGTCCGGTTTAGTTATCGAACGACGTCGCGAGTCAGAAGCCGCTGCAAATAAATCAGATAACTCTCGATCTTCGACGGAATTGGTCAATCTTTCACGCATATTTAAAAAGCATTTGGACAACTTCATCCTCCGGAGTCCTTTTCAAGGTACTTCGCTTGTAAAGGATGAGTCTCAGGAGCTTCAGAAGAACGAACTCCGCAACAAGGATAGTAGTAGAAGGGCGTACGATCGGGAGGACAAAATGGTTCTCACGCTCTATGGAAACGCCCCTCGTGGGAGACATTTGTTTTCGAGTTTGCAACACTCGATCGCCGAGAAGCCTGGCTCTCGCGATCAAAGTAAGCCAGCTGGCGCGGGGGTACGGGCCACAATAAACGAAGCAGCGTTGCCAAACGGCATTACTACATCCAAGGTCATCCCATTCAATGTCAAAATCGCGGAGCCGGATAAAGCGAAAACCAGAACCATAGCAGACGTGTTTCCAACTCGCCCCACCCTTCCCCAGTTACAACCTCCGCGCAAACCGCGGCCATCAAAGAATTCGACCATCACTTGGCTTGACCCATATGAACTTAACATAGCCGCAAATTACTCGCCAAATGAAAAAAGAGGATACAGTTATTTGTCTCTTCCTTCAGGAGATTGGCTACATTACGGATATGAGCCCTCCCTTCGACCAGGAAATCGAAGACAAAGGAGCGATACAAATATCGGGAGGAATCTTTCAAAACCTTTCCAGAACTCCCTTGACGACGGCAGCGCAACATTTCGCGGTCATTTCTCATCATTCGCGCCCTCGTTTGATAGCTCTGGGGCGGTCGTACCTGAGGACGCGAAAGAGCAAATTTGGTGGGATAAACACGGCCAATATCGTTTACATGCTTTATTTTCGGTTAAAAATGATATGATAACCGAACAGACAGACAGCAAACATACGAACTTACAAATCGAACCATTAGATGAATCAACTCTCGAAGAAGCCGTGAAGTCATATGAACCAGAGGACGACAAAGTGTTAATCGAGCCACAGAAAAGCGATGATGAAGAAAACGCTGATAAAGATTTGGAAGAAGTACTCGATAACATCTCGGATCTTTTACGCACATTGAACTCGTATCGTCAGATACGAAGCCTCGGGCAGACACCTCCCGTTCCGTCTGGGAAACAGAACGACGCAGTCGCCACACTGTCAGATGCGTCATCGCCCTCAGCTACGGAAGTTACCGTCTATGAAACCCTTAAATCAAGTTTAATTGCAATGATAGCCACGTTACCTCCATATGCCGTTTCTAAATTGGATGGAGACCAATTAGCTGAATTAAATGTCAGCAAGAAAATACTTCTGGAAACCGTTGACTATCCTGGCATGATGGAGGAAGATGACTATTCTATGCAGCAGAAACAAATACCCAGAGCTTCCCAGATGCCAAATGTAGCCCGTCCTCCCCCTGCGCCAAATACGAACCCGTCGCGGCCATCGCCCTATCAGACACCACCAACAGCACCCAATGCTTCATTGGCCCGGGGATATCCATCCAATTCTCGAACAAAGACTCCGATGGGCCATCCTTCCCACCAAGCCTACGGGACCAGACAGCCGTCGTCATCTATCCACTATGCTCCAAGTAATTCTCCACAGCCATACAATCCGCCTCGACAACCATCGGGTCAACGGCCTGGGTACACGCAACCTCAATTCTCACAACCTACAGCTCCCCAGTATAATCAAGGTAACATCCTTCAGCAATTCCAGAGGCCAACGCAGAACGGAATCGGACCATACCCATCCCAGCGCATGCCTTCCCCTGCGCAGGCATCACCTCAGCCCTATCCCCGCCGAACAAGCCAGCCGCCTTATCAACCACGCCCACAGGATAGCCCATATGGCTCACCCGCGTCTATCCCACACAATGCATCTCCCCAGAGACATTCTAGCTTTGGTGCATCTCCACAACGGCACCCTTACATGAATTCTACTCCGCCTAATCCTCAACCGAGATACTTCCAACAACAAACCCCACAACCACCACACTTTCCAACTTTCGGTGCTTCCCAAGCCAGCCCAGCTCCAGCAGGATATTCCAGCAGCGCTGCGGCAATGACTTATGCCCGGAGCGCAGCTGAACAAGCAGCCCTCATGGATCGCAACAAAGCACAGCTAGCCGAGCATCAACGCCCAAAGTCCAACACTCCACAGCCAGGGTTGAACCCCCAATTCAGTGGCCAAGGAAACCTTCCATCAGGTAATCGACAGAATGGTGCGCAAGTAGGGCCTACGGCAGGCACGACACAATAAAAGGACAAAATAACGTTATTGGGGAACATACGGGGGGAATAAGTTAATACATCCAAAAAAAGAGAGCCAACATTAACTATTCATGCTTGTCTTTTATAGAGGCTCTTCTACGCAACTTGATTTACTATATTTGCATTTTCACTTTTCTGGCTTCAGCACCCAAAAGAAAAACGAAACTTGTATTTGTCGCCTAGTCTCTCAATTTATTTTTTTGAGAGACTTTTTTGTGTTAATTTCTCTTGTACCCCTCTTAATATTGGTTTCTGCCCATGTCTTCATCGCAACACTTTATTTTTATCAATCCCATTCGAAGCAATGGGAAGACAACTTTTTCATATTTTCGTCCTAACTTGTTACCTATCATTTCCTTTCATGTGACTATACGATGCAGGAGTTTCAGTTTTCTCAGTTGAGACGTCTAATAAATTTCCTCTGGCGACCAAAAATACGGGCGGCGGACTTGACCTTATTTCCGGTTTTGTATTTTGTGCTGTTTTTCTCTTTCCTCTTCGTTTTAACTTTGCTCCACCAACCCGACGTGGGATAGTGAAAGAGCGAACATGGGAGTTGGGTCGGATGCAACAGCTTTTTGATTCTCGTTCCTACTTTTTATCGTCCCTTTTTGTTATTCAATTTTTGACCGGATTAGGAGTATATCATTTCACAATGATTCTGATTCAAAAGTACTTTTTCATCTTTTGAAGAGAGCGATGATGGTCAATGGGCCAGCTGGGGCAGGCTATATTATACTATAGGGTTCAGTTGGTTTGAAACTTATTTTTTATAATAGTTGTAGACTAATTATACGTTATCGCATGGAGTCTCAATCCTGTCTGTATCTTTTACCCTTCTTCTACCCTCTTTCAGTTGGAGTTAAGATGAAAACAGCAAGCTATCGGGGGGACATACCAATTGGATAAATATTAGATTTTTTCTTTTTTAAGATAAAAAAAATTATATAATAATCCAAGAGAAATATTTATTATTTAATTTAAACCTTCTACAATGAACTTGTGACCGGCTTAGCTACATGCTTGACTTGACGCGCAACTCGGCTAAAGTATCACTAGAAGCAGAAGTCAAGTTGGCCAATTTTGACTTTTCAAGAGATATTTGCTACCAATGACATAAACCAACCGAA
>QGQJ01000713.1:0-42740 GCA_003206725.1 Blastomyces emzantsi
TCCCCCGGCCCCCGCTCCCCATGAAAACAAAGACGCTGAAGCACCCCCTGATCGCGCAACAGCGAAACCTGTCAAAAAGGAGCGTCCTCGGGTTGAACGAACTGCTGGAGCTTCTTCATGGGGATTTTGGGGCGCTGCTCCCAAGAAACCTGTGAGGAGAGAAACCAAGGCAAAGGACGACGCTGGTCCTTCATCCCCTCCTGCGAAGAAGCCAAAGGAGAAGGCTCCTCCTGCTTTGTCCAGGTCTAAATCCATGTCTTCCAAAAAGGGAAAGCCTGCAGATGCAGAAAAGGATGTCGAAAAGTCATCTGGTTCTGATGAGAAACGCAATAGCACTGCTGTTCGGCCGCGGCACAGCAGAGGCATGAGTTTCTCCAACTTCATGATGGGAGGTGGGCCACCCGTCAGAACCAAGTCAATGAAACAAAATGGCGCCTCGGCGTCCAGGCATAGTTCAAGACGCCCGTCTATTGACATTGATGACTCAGGTATTCTTTCTCCGAATGGCGGCCATGCGGAAATGTCCGGGAAGGCAGCGAAGGTCATGGGTGTGAACGGCACCAAAACCCCGAGAAGAGACCCCAATGGCAAGAAGCGTGCCTCCAGTAAGTTTTACCTCTTATTCAGATATGTTTAACGCATTGCATGTTTCTTATCTTTCCCTTCTAGGAGCTCCTGACCCATATGCGATCGACGATGACGATGACTTGGTGGTGGTCAACGGAGGGGACGAACCTGAAGCAACCTCACCAAAAGACTCCCCAATGGATTCGAAAGCTCGTCGGCGTAAATCTAAACGTGAGGTGCGTAATTTGAGTCCTCTGCAAATTTTCCTTTACACCTGTAGTTTATGTGAAACGACCAAAGTGCGCTAATAGAGGACTCTGTGTGTTACCAACAGCCAAAACCTAGAAGTGCAGATGATGACATTGTGATGGTTGAACCGGGTTCCTCAAGTCGTCCAGAGGTAGTATCTGGTCCTGAGGATTTAGCATTTGTGATCGACCCTCCTAAAGAGCGCGCAAATTTGAAACGCTCCAACACTACCGCGACCCCGAAAAAATCGGAGGGTTTGTTAGGGCTGTTTGGCTCATTTCGCAAACCTGCGGCGCCACCACCACCACCACCAGAGCACTCTCGGTCACGGTCTTATCGTGAAGAAGATTTGAGAAAATCTGCAGAAATAGACAAAGAATATGCCCGTCGTGCTCGACGAGAAAAGCGACGATCAACTAAAATGGAGACAGATGGCGAAGGCTTCACTACGGATGCTGCACCCACGACGGAGGCGGAGGATGCTGAAGCTAGAAAAGCTGAAAGAAGAGCTCGACGTTTGTCAAAGTACGCAGAACAAGAGGCTCGAGAGGCTGAGGAGAGAGAAGCTGAGGAGCGGCGCGCTAAGAGGCGAGAAGCTGAAAGAGCCAGGATTCGTGAAGCACGGGAAAGGCGAGCTAAAGAAGACGAGGAGCGAGAACAACGACATCGCGAGGAAAAGCGAGCTCGCCGGGCTGCAAGGCTGTTGGAGGAACAGCAACGTGAAGAAGAAATTCGGCAAATGGAGGCGAGGCGCCGCGCACGAGAGGCAGAGGAATTTGAGGAAGACGGGAGACGAGTAAGATCGGAACGCCATCGATCGTATACAGACAAACCACGAGATAAATATTCTCATGATGAATACGCTACAGATCATCGTCGACATCGTTCCCATCGATCCGGTGACGAAGCTGCCAAGTCTCGACGACGAAAGTCTACCGTCTTACCAGGAGAAGAGTATTACACTTCTCGTAACGGTCACTCCTCACGCCGTGCTTCTAACATACCCTATCCAGGAATCGCGGGTGCTGGCAAGGATAAAACGTCATCATGGTTAAATTCCCAATTGACTGACCCCCCCGAAGCACCTCCTATCGTCCCCACCGTGATAGACGTTCCCGCCCCTCCAGGAGACCCTCACGTCCACTCCTTATCATCTGAAGAGGAAGCAAGACGCTCTGCCCGCCGCAAGGCCCGACGACACTCCAAGTACAACGGCGCAGATGAAGCTGAAGCTACAGAACGGCGAGCCAGGCGTCACGAACTCCGGCACTCGGTACGCGAACCTATCAAGAGTAGTGAGGGTAGCGGGGAGGGTGACCGCTATGGCGATCGTTATGCTTCCGACTACCATCGCAATTCATCGTATGCCAATGGCGCTCCGAAACGATCCAGCTGGTTCAAGAAAATTACGAATTTGTAGAGGTGCCCTCCCAGTTCTTTCGCAAATTCGAGTTGAACCAGATGGAAGCTAGTTTCTCTCTGAAAAATTGACTTTCTTTGACGCAGGGTTTCTCTCTTGGTTCTCGAGTTTTCATCTTGGTGTTTTTGTCACAAGCGCGTTGTTGCCGCAACAAATGCGGGCAAAGCAGCCGCTTAGATGCGGCCGGGTACAGAACTGCATTATCTGCGAGGCGTGCCATTCTTCGTTTTCCACGCTGCATTTGCCTTTAATAATGGAGGGTTTCTATCATATGGTTTATGCTGTTTTATGTATTATGAATTTTGGATTGTGTGCCTAGGATTTTGCCCTCGATATTTGTTTTCTAAGTTGATTTTTTGGTTCCTTTTGTTCTACTGTTTTTTTTTCTCCCTTTTTTGGATTCCCACTTTTCATCTTAGCCAATCAAGGCAAAGTAATGGTGCCAGTCGATCGGCTGGGTTTTGTTTTTGGTCGAACCGTTGGCTTTGGCGTTTGTCTCTCTCCTTCTGCAGTACTTCTTGGCCGGTGTAACCCACTTTGGCACAAATCTCCGCCGACGTCTTTGCCTACGTATATATATGATGTTATGCCTTTCCTCTTTGTTGCTTCTTTTTTTTATTTATCTCCGCTTTATTATCGTTATTATCGCTTTTTTTATTCGCATATACTCCCTCCGTTGGCTATTTGCTTTCATTGTTTTTTCCACAACTCGTGATTTTCTCGCTTTCTTTACTCCCCAATTCCCCAATACTTTATTTCTTGGTTCAAATTATTCGGCAAGTAGCTATTGTGGTATGCTTGGGCATGTCCATCTTGCATTATCATCTGGATGTCGGGAGGGAGATTATGAGGTCAGGCTCGGCCCGGTTTACTGTGCATTTATGGATTTTGGCGGGGCAATCATTGGGCGGGTTGGGATGAGATCAAGATTGGCAGGGCATATTATGGGGCTTCTGTTTCCTGGCTTAGGATTTCTTCTCTGTACCTAAACTGTCTAAATACACAATGGGCATTTATTTATCCTGGCCTTATTTGTTTTTTCTCAAGATCATAAAAGCTGAGTCTCAGGTAGTTATCACAATAGTACCTAGGCAGACAAAGACTTGGTGATACTAGGAAGATAATAGAAGTTGATATATATGCATGCATACAGTGATGCTTCATAATTTTCTATAGTTTTATTGTCTGTACGAGTACAATTTACAACACTCTGGTTTATTTTTCCACACTTAGTCCCACGAACTTCACAAAAACACTCTGTAGTCATGCTCAGCTAGATGATCCCCTGACAAGTAGTTGAGCAGATTAAAACAAAGGAATAAAAAACTAGAATCATATAGGGTAATCTAGAGGAAAGATGTATCAAAGAAGTACAAGGTCTCATAATTAACCATCTCAAAGAGCAAGGGAAACGAAAGCATAGACACACAAGTAAAGTTCCAACCGCTACGCCATACGATCATGCAATTCAAGACCCATAAAGCATTTATATCTTTTTCTTCCCGAAATCACGAAAAATAAAAGTTTCGTAGATTAAAATTTCCTCCCGTCGTCACAAGGAAAAAAAAAATAGGTAGGTTCAAAAGCTCGATGCTCAAAGCTTAAACCTGAGATTCACCTGGGAGCAGATTGCCTTTGACGGCGAACATCTTCCCTGTCGTCGCAGCCACGAAGCCGTCGATTTGTCGTGAATATTGCTCCACTTGTTTGGTATTCAGCAATGTCTCTAATCTGCTGGGCTCCTGGGGAAGTTTGAACAGTCGTTGCCACTCATCCTCTGGTAGAAGGGGCTGCTTCAACTGCGCACGCGTTGCGTTCTCGGCCTTGCGCTTGGCCTGCCACTGTGCGATCTTGGCTTGCTCGCGAGCAAGAGATCGCTGGTAAAACTGGAAGTTGTTGTTTTCGGTGTGGTGAGTTTCGATGCTCTCGAGGAGCAGGTCGCAGTTCTTCTCCAAGAAAGGGTCAATGCTCAGAGAAAGGCTGTCGAAGTTGGGAGATAACGGCGAAGACGACGTGTAAGGTCCAGAGGTCAGAGCCTCAAGGGATGATGGGAAATCCAAGGGTTCCGAAGGAGTGGGCGTTGGAAGTTGGTGGAGGTAGGATGTGAGAAGATGGGAATTGTGAATTTGAACGGGGAGCTCGACGAAGATGTCTTGGTATCGAAAGTTTGATTTCTGGAGCCTGCGATGGGGAGAAAATAAGCGTTAGCTACTCCTAAATTTATAACCCTATGGGAAAGGTAGGTATGGTATCGTACTGTTCACTGGTGAACTTGTTTTCCTTGAATGCAGCCATAAACTGAGGTGATAGCCTAAAAGCTCTGAGGGCCAACGCGCCCTGAGAACTACGGCTGATGTCATGAACTAATGCCACTGTCCGCTCGTTCAGTTCTTTCTGATAGTAATACTGATTCTCGATGACGTTCAGATTGACGAAGTTCCCCATGTTCGCGCTCGTGTACCATCCGACATTATTGGCATCTATGTTCACTTCCCGTAACATTTTAATCATCTCCGTTTGATAAACCGTGTTCGCCTTTGCGCGCGGAGCAACAGCAGCCGAATTTTGAGAAGTATTATCAAAATGGGATTGGGACTCGGTTGGGATATCCACAACTGGGAAAGGGAAGCAGTTGGTGACTTGCAGGGCGCCCCGCACATCCATGCCGACAAGTGATCCGGTTGCGATGGTAGGGAAAGCCTGGGAGCTATGTTTGATGATTTTCATGACGACCTGAATCATGTGTAAGTTTCATGTTCTTGCCTCGCCGTCGCCGACTCAATATCGAAATTTCTTTTCTTACCAGGGCCTCCACCTGGACCGCTTTGAGCGCTGCATCTTTTCTATGACTAGTTAGTGAAAATCCACAAAACGCGGAGGGAAATATTACATACTCCGCCATATTTGCGACAACGATAGCTATCAGACAACAGTTAAGAGTAAAGCGTGTGGATGCTGTGGTTCAAGTATCTCACTCGTTCGTTCGCTGGGGCTTGTCGACGTTGCTTGGTTTTGTGTGGGTTTTGGACGATGCAAATAATTTAAGCACGCTGATCCCGATTCGGACTAGCGTGTAATTTGGCTGAGCTGCGGCTCTTGTTCTTTCAATTCAAATTCAACTCATAAACTTTAATATCAACGACAACGAACAATTTACTGTCCACGGGTCAAACAAACCTTGACAAAACCGATCAGCTGTATCAAAACATATCTAAGCTATTCTATTGTGATCATTTAATTCTTACGCCAATTTCAATATGGCATCTCGTCATGGCTCACAATTCTCTCGCGAGAGCCATCGCTACGGGCAAGAGAGTATCCTCCAAGATATATCTGTGTATTATCCCCGCCCGCTTTCACAAGCGACCCCTTCATCAAGTGTCTGGATAATGTACGCTTACTGCTCCTTCCGACCTCAACACTATCTACACTCTTCCGATTCTATTTTGCTTATCGTATGAATCAACAAAGTTATATTCACGGCGGCGCGTGGCGCGACCCAGAAATTACATCCACCTCCTTTGAGCCTACGCTGGAGGCTCTTGTTTCCAATTACGACCCTCAAATCCTGGATGGGGTTGCTGCCTTTGCGTCAATCGACTATCGTTTGACCGCCCATCCCAAATTTCCCCAAGATCCCTCCACCACCGAGCCGACCCATTTGCGGAGTGCAACTCACCCTGATCATCTCAATGATGTGCAAACTGCGATCGCGTATTTACAGGATAAATTCCAGTTTGGGGAAAGATATATTCTAGTGGGACACAGTTGTGGCGCTACCCTTGCTTTTCAAGCCGTGATGGGAAGTGTTTTAAGCGCCGGAACAACAGGAAGTGGGTCTACCGGGTCGAGTATAAAACTGCCCATCACGATCGTGGGTGTAGAAGGCATCTACGATTTGCGTGCCCTCCGTGATACTTTTAAAGATTTTCCCATTTACCAAGAATTCATCGAAGCTCCCTTTGGTTCGGATGAAAATGTCTGGAACGAAGCTTCGCCCGCCAAAGCGGAAGGACAAAAAGGTATAGAAGGTGGGTGGGTAAATGGCAGGTTGGCTGTGCTAGCTCATTCTGAAGCCGATGAATTAGTTGACATGGGACAGCTAAGAGCTATGGCCAAAATGCTAGATATGTGGAGAGCGGGGGGCAGCCAAGGGCGCACCAGGAATGTGCTTCTGCTTGATGACCTGAAAGGGGCCCATGATGAGATGTGGAGCAAAGGTGATGAGCTAGCTCAGGTTATTGTAAAGGCAATTTCCGAGTTGAAGCGGTCGGAGAAGCAGTGACCGTTATATTCCAAAGTGGAAAAACGAAAGAGAAAGAGAAAGAAATGACCAGAAAGAGGAAAAAACAATTGGACCAACATATGACATCGTATCTTTGCTCAAGGACGGTCAATAAATAGTGTTATGGCGAAACCACCAATGAAGAGCTCGGGCGGCGCCTTCAAACAAATTATTCCAATCCATATGAGGTTGACTCTGATGCATGCCGCGTATAATAATGACAGCTCAGCAAAACAGCTAACTTTGCATGCCTTTTCTCAGCTTCCATCGGCAACAAACCCCAATTCCATAACTGGAGACAAAGCTAAACTGCGAGCGCCTCTATTTTCCCCCAACATTGAAGGCATTAATGCACAGCCGAGCCCAAAACAATCCCCAGTCGCACTCTGTCATTCGGCAAGGGTTTCGATGAAAGGCTTATTGGCGTTACCTAGAAATGAAATACTAATAAAATGCAGCGCTTTGCCAGCCATAGCCCCGCCTACTGACTTATTACCATTTGGCATGGAGTCTCCGATTTCTGTGCAGTAGATTACCTCCCTTTGGATGCAGAGGTGTGCCTGGCCCAGGCCGGTCAGCAGAACAATTGCCCCAGTTTATATCTTTATTTACGACATATTTACCCAATATAGGAAAGCTTCTCTGATAATCGTCTTTCAACCTGCGCTAGATCGATACACTTTTTTCGTCCGCATGCCAAATTAGTGGAATATTTCAAATTCAACCAGTTCTGGGACCATTTGCTGAACGCAATAATGGAACATTGTTGTTTTCATACTCTACTGAGTGGTTAAATTTTCACCGTTGAAGTATGAAGCTGCTTCATATTGCCCTATTTTGGTTAGCGTGGGCCAACATCCGCTCCTCAGCCTCTGAAACATACCCGTGGATGGGACGACGGACAGTATATAAGAGAGATGGCTATTTTTAATGAAAGGAGGGAAATAAAAGCCAGCACTCATGATATATTTTTCATTATCCTTATCCACCGTTTCTAATACTTTCTGCTTTAAAAACCCATAGTCTTAATTTCCACCTACGTTTCTACACCATGCATTGGCTACTTAGCTTACTCCAAATACTTGGTGAGTAAGAAGAGGAAGAAAATGATAGAGGCTGATCACATCCATCTTGCTAACAGATGACAGCCCTATTTTGTTGTAATGTTCTCGGTTTTCGAGCCGACATTCGGGCTGATAGCAACCGTGACGGCAGAGTTGATCTCGATGGAAACACAGATATTCCCCACAAGCTGAACCATCCAGACCATGCCGGGGCAATATTACTTGCTAATATCGGTGACACCGACCGGCGGTGCTCTAAACTGGCACTGAATGGAAGTCCTCCGTCCAACGAGGAACTTGCTGCCTGTAATGATGCCTCCGACGACCTCCAACGCTCTCCTCAATATATGGCGCCTCTTCGAACAGTTCCTATTTCCTCCTTAAGTCCAAGTGCGCATGGAACTGTGTCAGTTGAAGACGCAATAGCACGCAAGAACGTTCGCATATTCCGCCGTGAAGGGTCGAATTGGTTGATCACGCCAAATGATCACAAATTTACTCAAAACCAGCTGCAACATGGCTTATACCTAGGAATTGATGCTAGGGATACAAGGCGGCCAGGCGGCTGGGATGGAAGAGTGACTGTCCGCTTTACAGTTCATGATTGCGGGAAGGTGTCAACCGACAGTGTGAAGCTGCGCGTTGCTCCCGTTTTAAGTTACCATCATTCTCATTCGGTCCAGCAAATACTCACCACTGCAGGAAATAATACCTTTAACCTTTTTCAGGCCAAATTTGTGTCCTCTTTTGATGCTGCCCTTGCCGAAATGAACGTCAATTCTCCGCTCTTCAAGTTCAATGCGTCTGACGACATTTGGGCTCAAGACTTTTTCGAACCTGGGTATACGAGCATGCCTGGCCCGGATGGGCCAGTGACGCTGCGAGTCATGATACGTTCCGCTCAAGACAGCCGCGTTGCTGGACGTCAAGTATTTGAGTATCTACGAGCCGCAGGAACGGGGGCAGTCCAACACCTTGGGGGCGCGCGTGATGAGGTCAACTCGATGGGGAATTTAGAAACTATCCCGCCCCACAGTTTCAAAGGCAAAAAATACCCAGCTGGACGGATTGTTCTAGGCACTCACGAGGCCAAAAGGCCATACATCCTGGAATACCTACAAGCACAAGAAATTCAAGATCCGCTTCTCGTCGACGTCAACTGGCTTGCGGTCGGACACATCGACGAGATGCTCCAATTCCTTCCTGCCAATAATTATCTGGGCTGGGTTATGCTCGTCCCGGATCCACAGGAAGGGCTTGCTATATTGCGACGCGCCCAGTCAACCGGCCACGGTAAGATCCGGGCCTTCTCCCGCCAAAATGATACCGAAGGGAACCCATCCGACCTATTTGGAATACCCTGGGGCATACACGGTGTACCAAGCTACACGATCGATGACCTCCTTTCACAAAACGAACTCATAGAAGCCAACACCAACTTTTCTGAACAAATCAAGGCTACCGTGGACGTTCTCAAGCGCGAAACGGGCATCACAGATGCAGATATATACGGTTTACCTGCGGTTTTCCGCACTGGCCTGACTTATCCGCCGGATGTCGGGATCGAGCCTGAGAGGAATGGGAGCTCCAAGTTTGCTGGATCACTGTATCCTGCCACTATCAACGGTCTGGTTCTGAGTAATACGGAATACCTGGCACCGAATCCGTGGGGCCCAGTTGTTAATGGCAGGGATATCATGGCAGATGCGGTATCTGAGATCTATGGCGGGTTGGGGTTCAAGGTCGGTTTCGTGGATGATTGGAATTCGCACCATACTTGGGGAGGTGAGGTTCATTGTGCGAGCAATGTAATTCGCGATGGGAATCACCGGTGGTGGTAAATGCCGATAAGATTTATTTTTTTTCTCTCCCTGTTTCTTGTAACTAATGGGGCTGTAAAACAGAGGACTAGAAGCAGGTATTTCAAACTTTAAAACGCTATTTGACAATTGTGAGGGGGGCGATCTGTATAATACCCTAGAAAATAAATAGCAGAATCTGAAGGGGAAAATAATAACAATAATAAATAAGGCTATGTCCATGAATATTACATTCCCTCCACTAAGCAAAAAACGCACATCTATCTGGCAAATGCTCGAAAACATCACTCCACCAGCATTGGTATCCTGAATCTCCAGCACGTCTAATACTGTCCCGACGGCTGTACTCACTCAACAAGAAATCCCTTGCATCCCGGTAATGTAGGGTCCCCAAAGCTCTAATCAGTCTCGTGAATGAACTTGTCACAAATTCCCGTAAAGCCAATGCACCTTCAAAGTGATCACCAGCTTCGACCCCAGCTACGAATAGCGGCCACGTAACCACCCGAGCCAAAGATTGACGGCGCAGGTCAGATTCAGGGGTAAATATATTGGCCAAGTTGTCCGAGAGCGTCTGCCGTGCTACGATCTGAATATCTTGAACCGTGACATAGGATACCATATCTGGTGTTGCATCTGAAGCGCAAGAGGCGAGAATGAGGCCTTCGAAGTTCAAAGCAAGAGACCGTATGCAGTAGAGAAGGACTGCGGATTGGTATATGGTTGCTATCTGGAGCCAGTGGCTTCGATCAGGCTGGATGAATTCGCCCGTGGCATTTCCACGGGGTGTGATTGATGTCGCGGTATAGTATTGAGTCATACTGTCCGCCCAGCCTGCTGCGGAGAAGGAGAGAATACTTTGTAGCAGCGACTGTACGTCGTTTCCGAAATCCATCGGCATTCTGTCTGTGCCAATAGCTTGTACAGAGAGCGTTCGGTAATAGTTTATTTGAATAACACACTCGAATAGTTTGTTTGGGCATGGGACAAATGATTCCGAGCCATTATGGAAAGTAAAAGATATATCCTCAAGATATCCTAGTTGTCTGGAAACGTCGACCATGGATAATACCTTCTGGGATGTAGTGCCTGCCAGGACATCGGCTCTGGGCGGAATGAGTCAGAAGATATGACCAAATGAAATTTATAAAAAAAGGGCTTTTGCACCACGGCCAAAACGAGGTTTAAGGATCTGCCAAAATACATACAATAAGTAACACGTCAGACCACTTTTCAATATGGGACACCGCTCAAGAATAGCCTTTACTCCTCCTCTCAGCCCGATTATCGTCGTTGCACCTTCGAAATGGGCGAGCCATTCACCGTAGGCTGATTGTTGCATCTAGAGAAAACGTTAACAAGCTATGGTTTGAACATCAAATGAAAAAAGAAGGCTATGGCTTACCTCCACTAGTAGCAAAGTCAGTACACAAATCAGCGTTACATCCCCCAACTGAGTCTGTGGATTTCTGAGCTCGCAATTTAATCTACGAAAAGCGTGCTGCTTATACTGGAAGATCTCTCGACCAAGCGCTACTTGTTCGTCCTGCTGCGATCTTACAGCTTGGTGGGTTGCAACGGCTGAGACGAGGATGCTGAAAAGTAAATTGGAGATGTCATCTTGCCAGCCTTTCGGGTCGATTGTTGGGAGGTCTTGGTAGTAAACTATCGGATCAACCTCTGGATATATGTACTTGTTGACTGTGACTGAGGTTAGTAGTGGAACAGGCCGCTCATGAGGCAGGCACCAAGAGTTAACAAGGCGACACTTACAGTACCATATGGTACTAACGACCACTTTAATATTTAACGGGTATTTGAAGTTCCATGTTTCCGGAGGGCGCCGATTGTCGATATGGTTCAAAGAATTTGAAATGTCTAAGTATCCGAACAAAGTATTAGTAGTGGAAAAATAATCAGCTTCCCAGTGCTTGCCAGTGGATGGCGTAGATTGAACGTGAGCCGTTGCATACCCGAAGCTGTTTGCACAAGCTCCAACACCTCCGACCTGTCATCATTCTCAGGTTCGGAAGATTTGGTTGGTTCTTCTGTGTCCTCCTTTGCAATTATAATCTTCGGTCTCCCTTTCTTTCGCTTCAGCTGCTCGACGCTATTTCCCTCTCCTAGATATTGGTTTTGGTTGCCTCCCCCCTGGAGCCAGACCAGAGGCTTTTGTTTGCCATATCCCAGGCATTCAACGCCTTTAGCAATGCACTTATTGCAAGCGGGGCGCGATGAGTCGCATCGGACCCTTCGTTTTCGGCAGGTATGGCACTGGGGTGATAAACCGGATGCGGCCCGGGATAGTGGTGATTCGGAATGCTTCCCAGAACTCATGCCGAATAAGCGCGACAACAGAGTACTAATGCAATTTTCACACAAAAAGGAGCAAAAACCTGAAGAAGAGAATATTAAATAAATCCAAATATCTGCGGCTCCACAGAACAATAATAATGAGGAACGAGAAGACTAATTTGGCAACTAGTTTAGCTGAAGTGGTCTTGTCCGGTGGAATCAAAGGCCCCATATATGCGATTCCCAAGAGTTGACAATTTTCCATCTCGAAGCGCCTCAGCCCCGTGGTCTGGTGGTTGAAGTTACGACCCGGTTTCCAATCATGGAAAGGGAGGTTCCACGAAGCTGGATCGAGGAGTCCTGCCTCTTGCATCCGTGGTCTATCCGTTCGGATCCAGTGCGATCATGACGAAAGCATTCTTAATCTGTTCGGGCCTGTCGGATCACTGTGAATGGGTGCTGCTTGTGGTCTCTCCCAGGGACCATCCAGTGCGGCCCACTAGCGCAGGCTTGGTTGTTGCAGGTAACAGGGGCAGATTGAAGGCAGCCTAATCGGCTGATTCCTCCGCTGAGCTCTTGGGGCTCCCTGCTCGCTCTGTACGCGCAAGTTTCGGACCAGAGCAGCCATGTGTCGTGAGAGGCTGAGCTGCAAATGCCACACGTCGGCTGCCAACAATAGGTTTGTTGATGCCAGGACTCGTTGTGGGTGGACGTGGCGCCAACAGTCGGGATACGAGAAACACAGTTTGGCTTTTTTCTGGACCACTGGAATAACTCAATAGTTAGCAGGCCGACGTCAACTTCGCCAAGGCGGTGCGAGGATCGAATTAGGGGCCGAAGCTTCTATTTTAAGCGCTGTAACTTGAACCACCGGACCTGTGAAGATCACCGAGATGATATCTTTGCAGATTCTCCGATGCAAGGGCAGCTAGAGAGCTTGATTTCGGTGCAGATGGTGGAAGAGGTTATCAATCGCCTTCTATGCCGCAAGAATAGTATTATGCCCTATAATAAATCCAGCATGATTGATAGTTTCAAAGAACCGAATTGTCCCGCCACGCCTCCCCTGTACAGTGTAATCCGTACAACACAACCAGATTTTCGGCCGTGGTACCATCCGAATGGCACACGAAAAGCTTAAGGGCGAATTCAAGGCGCGGAAAAGATATCGAAATGAACGTGACCGGGACCCGGGGTTGCAAAAAGGGAAAAAGCTCGTTTTCAGAAGGCTGAAAGGGACTTGCGCCCAACCAATGGATATTTAGATATTCGATGCGATCAGCGACTCAAGAACTGCTCCTTTTGTAGCCTCAGCCCTGCCGATCGACGGTTACACAATTTTGACGCATGGCGTCCGGTTGGCTTGCAGAAGCTCGGGCTGAACACTGTTGGAGAATTTTCACCTTATCAAAAGAAATTCCTATCCGTTGACTTTTGACTTCGACACCTTGTTCTCAGATATTTTTCAGAAGCATCGTTCTAAGCCCCTGTGAAACAGATATCACGCTCGTCTTTTCAACCCGGAAGCCGACCTTTCTCCCAATTCTTGTTGAAAAAATTAATTTATTTTTATCAACCCCAAGAATGGACCTCGTCTTTGAAAGCTTGATGTTGAACTAAAATATCTCGGGGGCTACTTTCATGTCATAATGAGGGCGGATACTATCAATACAATTCCTTTATAAAATAAACTTCAGTCTCCCCCCCAAACAACCAAGCAACTATCTACAGCCAAATATGCGGTGTGTCCCGCCGCAGAGGTATGTGTGACCACATGCAAGACGCTGGGTATTTTTTTGGTGGCTAGCAGTAAAGCTAAAGCTCCCTGGGCGTTTCACCAAATTTTGAAATAGAAATCATTCTATGAGGGAGTAAATTGACAGGTTAGATCGCAAGTCAACCTTCGAATTTGGGCCACAAAAAGGGATGACTGCGCTCCACTTCCATTACCCCAGGCGAGATAAATAGAGCGGAAAAAAGGTATGTGTATGTATAGTATATGAGTGCACACATGAATGCCAAAAATCCAGGATACCATTATTCATTCAGTGAGTCAGTCCCAGACCGTCTCGACATCAATATCCATATATAAGGGCATTTCTCAAATTTCCCAATCAAAACACCCCATCGGTAAAATCCATGACTTGCACCTTCTCCATCACCGCTAGCAGACCACCGACGAAGGCCAGATGCGCCGGATCTTTTTTGGTGTAGTAATCTCTATCTTCGGCTGTCTCAAACTGAGTAACGAAAGCATGTGTAAATCCGTTCTAAGCATAGGTGTCAGTTCCAATTTTTCATGGCACGTCCAGAAGAGGATTTTGAAGCAAAGAGATTTAAACCGCGGATTTGATCCACACTTCTAAAGAGTTGTTATGCTCATACCTGGAGTCCCTCAGCTGAGTTATCTATGCCACCCATTGCAGTTTTGATGTAGGGCTTTTGATGAGTAGGATGGATACAATTATCTTTCAATGCAAGCATTTTCGCGCAGGTCTATGGAAACAAAATCTGTGAGTCTTTCTTTCTTTCTTTTGCCTGAAAATCTCCAGTTAAGGAGTAGATGCATGCATCACTTTACCACATACCTCATTGATAACCTCAGCTGTCACACCGGCCTTGAATTGGAAGCAGACGATATGTGTGATTCCCATCGTGTTGGCTATCAGAGTAGTAGAACTGGATTCTCTAAACTGAAATGTGTCGAAGAGAAAGCTGTACTTGAAAGAGGGGTGGGTGCTGGAAGAAAGATGTGGTTACAAGAATGCTAGCTAGGGCCTAAGTTGAGGGAAAGTCTGTGTTCAAAGTTGGTGATGTTGCGAAACCCGACGCGCCAAATATATATATATATATATATATATATAGATACCAATCCATATGAAGTGGGATGAAACAGAAGTGGGGTGATCGGACTACACCACACCAACTTGCCCTACAAACTTGATTTGGAAGCAATTTACGGAGTAATACAGAGGACCGAAATATGATTAAACCCTCCGGCCATAATCGGGTTACCCCGAATCAGTGTGCGTAAGCATGTGTTTGATCGGCTTCTATTGTGCTGGCTGACTACTATTTGGAGAATCAGTGGGGTAAGTTAGCAAAATCAAGATACAAGGAGTTGAGAAGGTTGGTGTTCGGGGCTACATAGATCCTGAAAGTATTTCTAAAATTGCGCCAGCCCTCGTTGATTATATGGATTGGACCTTCTGCCCGCTATTCACGGATACAAAGTGAGAATAACTGTGTTCCAGCCTTCTTTTTAAGAATTCGCCATGATACGATGAATAAAGGTGTCAATAATATTAGCCCCGCTAACTGCGGGGGATTCGAAGAGTAAATTACCAATGACGATGTTGACGCACATCCACAAAATCGAACTAAGATGACCTTCTCCCCTCGAACTCACCAACTAGTACGGCACTAGCCATTCTGACAAACAATGTAGAAAATATGACAAAGATGATATATATATAACTACCAACTCTCACGATATATGTTCCTAACGAACCCGACACAGACCATCATCATCCCAGTCTTCGCTTCCAACACCTCGACGAGAAATGAAGAGTCCAGTTGGATCCCATTTCTTCTTAATCGCATACAGCCGCTTATAATTATCGCCCCAGAAGGATTGCTGGAAGTCCGACTCATGAGAATCGGCTTCGTTCAGGTAGGCACCCATTTGGTCTGGCTCCAGCGCCTTGAGAATCGGAACCCCGACATTCGTGATTTTCTCATAGACCTTCTGCTGCTCGTGGAAGGGCGTGCTAGAAGGCCATGAATAGCCGAACGTGATGTGCGTCAGCGCCTTTCTCCATGCCGGGTTAAGCGCGCTGTCGACCTTTCCGGCATTTTTGGCAACTTGCCCCCCCGCCACGAGGTGGCCTGTGAGAACACTTCCAGGCGGTGATTCAATGCGTGAGAGGGCCTCGGAGAGCTTTGCCGGTCCGTCCGATGAAACCAAGAAATCTCGAGATATTAGACGGGATCCAATTGCGACTGCGCCACCGGTTTGGTCGGCATCTCCTTGGAGGAAGCCGTCGATGACGTCGTTGGTTCTTGGTGAGGCGAGGGTGGAGGTGGAGATTGTAACGTTATCGAGCTTTTCGACAGCCGCGGATAGTGGTTGTAATAGGCGATCAACAGCCGCCTGATCGTCTTGGTCGGCAAACATTAGAGCTATAGCGATGGTAGATATGGAGCCAATTTCAGGCAGAGGAGGGCTTTGAGGGGAGATAAAGTAATATCCTGCAGCGCCGTTTTCGCTCAATTCGGGCATAGCTGCGTGTAACTCTTTTACTGCAGCCCAGAAGCCCTCGTGGTTGTCGATTGAGGTGGAAATATTAACACTCCCTAGTATCATTGGCGGGTCAGGCCATGTTCGAACCGTGACGCTGGCAATTACACCGAAGGTCCCTCCTCCACCACCTCTCAGGGCCCAAAAAAGATCTTTGTTCTGGTATTCGTTGGCGGTGATAAGCTCACCCTATATACTTGGTTAGCCTTTTGCCAAACAAAATTTTATGAGAAAGACCAATAAACCATACCTTTGGTGTTACAACCTCAAATTCAAGTGCATTGTCTGACGCCATCCCCTTCCATGGGCCCATAGGTGAGTGACCACCACCTTGGATATAACCCCCTGGGGCGGCCACAGTATGAGATAGACCAGCAACAGCGATAACGCCTTTTGCGGATAAAGCCTTGTACAAATCACTTAGCACCACTCCAGCTCCAAGGGTAACAGCAGCTCCCTTTCCGCCCTTTTTGTATCCCTTTGGCACAAAGTTGTCGGTGAAAGTGATGTCTTTCATTCGGTAGGTTGAGATTTGCAACGAGTTTGGCGCGGAAGATCTGCCGAGAAAGCAGTGGCCGGATGCCTTGATGGCTAGCCGAAGGTTATGTTTTCGTGCAAAACGGACAGCTTTCTGGATATGCGACGGCGATTCGGCGAGGACGGAATACAGAGATACCCGACCTTGGTCACAAGCGTCACCACGCGGGCTGTCAACATAGCAACTCTCCTGGTGAGCGGGCCAAGTCTCCCAATTGGGGAATTGCACTGCGCCTGGCTGTTCCGCTCTCCAGAAAGAATTATGGGTGAGGTTCTTTGTGTTCGCGCATGCCTCCGTATCAAAGGTTGGGTCATGACAGACGCTCCCCACTGGTCTAACAGCGACGAGATTGCCTTCAACGGACTCGTTCAAGCCCTTCCATTTATGCGGCGATGGCCAACATGGATCTTCTGGTTGGCAGCGGCAAGAAGCGTGATTCCTGCCGGCGAGAGCTGTTGGAAGGCCCGCGAGGATGAGGGTGGCAGCAACCTGCAGTAATTTCCGCATATCTATCGTTGCAAGGAATTAAACAGCGAAGGAGGAAGCAGTTGAGAAATCGTCTAAGAGGGTATTAGACCAAGAATATCGTTTTATTTGATTCATATCCCCCCATGGTCCTCCCGGCGTGGTTGGCTTGGCTTTATATACTGGCGGAATATAACCTGGCATGCTGTAATTTGGACAAAATTTGGTGGAAGCAATTGTGAAAACGAGAACTTTACTCGATTCGACCATTTCACAGGCCGAACGAGGAAGATTGTCGCCAATCTCCCAGGCCTTCAGCTTTAGAGATCTGTCTAGTCCAAGAAGAAACATCAAGGCTTAGAAGTTGGAACGTACTATGAAGGGGGCCCAATCTGATATCGCCAAGCAACTTGCAACCCTAATTCGCTGGCTGTATCTGGCGACTCGTAGCCCTAAACCCGATTCTGCATAAACCTCGTTTTCAACTCCCAAAGTTCCCAGCTCGATCTGCGCAAGGCAAACACCGTTTTCAAACTTTTGAATTTGATCTTCAGCCCTATCTCCTCCTTAGCCGGGAAACTATTTTCTTGGCTGTCTTCTGTCTTCTCTAGACTTTGGAGGTGGATCTGGATACTGGCAATGGACCCCCCCACATCTGAAGGTCGAGCCACCAGGCAGATTATTCAGCGATCGAGAAATGGGTTGGGGAGAACTGACTGACTACCTTCAGCCGACGTGGATGATTCCTGGAATAGCAAGGCCAGCCAATGCCAGGTTGCCAACGGAGCATACCTATTCGCCGATGCTGCGGAACTTTGATTTGCGATGGGAGGAGGGAGTGGGGGGTGGAGTCAACTCACCACCAAACAGGTGGACTGGGACTCGTATTGTAGGCCAATGATGAGGTCATTGAGCCCAACTTTTTGACACTTCCGCAGCTGCATATAACCCTCTTTCTTCCCCTTTCCTAGCACATACGAACATAGGGAGTGGAAAATAGGGCTTCCCGTCCGCTCAGCCGTACTCAAGCCACTCGCCGGCCTGTTAGTAGTTGGGTGGGTGACCACCAGCGAATCCGGGCTTTCGTATGTTCATTTCTTTTTTATTGTGTTTTTTATTTCCCTTTTACCTCATTGAATGCCATTTTAACCACTTGGCGTCTCGCAGAGTGAAAAAGTATAAAAAAAAAAGTATGGAATCATAGAAATTCTTGCCCACGTTTGAAATATATGATACATTTTTACACGTATCAGCTGGCAAAACGTATGACACTATCAACTTTTGTCAGGTTGCGCAAAGTGTGCAGATGTCAAGCACTTTACCAGGGATGCCAACCTTGTTGGACCCCAGGGCTTTCTTCTCTGTAGCCGACAAGGCTGAATGGTTGGGGGGGGTCTCTTCCTCAAAACAAAAGCATAATCTCACAGCCACTATTCGTGACGGGCAATGATAGAGAGAGAGCATGAGAATTTGGAGAAAGTGAAATTGATATTGCCAGGCAGGCGTTGCAACCCCACGGGGAATCTTCCCATGATTGCACAGCTGCGGTTAAACCACGGACATCTCCGCAAATTTCAGTGGACGTCAATGCCTTGGAAAGACTCTTACGGCACTTGATACGCTTCGAGAACCTATTGCTGAATAGCTTTCTGTCCAAAAAAAAAAAAAAAAGGTCAAATTTATCCGTGGACATTACTCTGGAGACCTTCAAATATGTGGTATCTGCATACCTGCATCACAGCAACCCAGGAGCAACTAAATTGTGACTTTCACATGGTCTATAACATTGTGAAGTGGGTATTTTCTTGTCTCGCACGACGACTAATCACTCTGGCAAAATTACACACCTTAACAGATATAACCTGAACGGGTCGAAAGCGCGTTTCGGATGTACACTGCACTGTATGTACTTCGTACAGGTATGTGCAAAAGAACGTTTCTGTCCTACGTTACTCCTGTCAAAATGGAATCCCCCACACGCAATGGATGGTCACTAACCCAAATGTATCTGATGCTGTGAAGCACATGCAAAATCAGGGCAGTCTTCATTTCACTCCTTATGGCCAACAATATTTTTATTAGATAAAAAGTTAGGGGGTACGACTTGTATTATACTAATTATGCAAACCCACCCACAACAGTACTCGCAATTAAATGGTTGACCAGTTCATTTTCCAATTTGCTATCAATGGAAGAAGAATGAACGAGGAATGCTTAACACTGTGCCTAAAACGATACGAAAAAAGAAAAAAAAAATTCAAATACAGGGGCAATTTTTAACCATTCCATATGTTTCAGCCCTAACCCGTTCACTTTTGTCAAGCGACCGATAGCGCAAGACAATTCTCACGGTTTGCGGCAGAAGTTATCCACGCATTTGTTGTTGTAGCAGCATTCAGAATCACATTCGCAATACCCCATGTCCTCCTGGCAATTCGGCCACTTCGGGTCTGTCGGTCTACATTTGGTAGCCGCGCAGTAGCCAGAACAGCAGAACTCGGGACCACCTCCAGATGTGCAACCCTCTGAGAGAGTGTGTTAGTTTGTCCTTCTCAAGCTATGGGTACGTGTGGACATCATCATAAGGAGAATACTAACGGTATACGTGTAGACACGTGGGTGTCGGAGCGCAAGTGGTTATGGTTGTCGTTGCGGGTGCTGTCCGGGTGACGGTGATGCAAGTCTCTGTCCCAATACAGGCTTGAGCATCACCGCATCCCGCGGCATCTAAGAGAGCGGAACAACCTATGTCAGCAAAAAAAGTCTTTTCACCAATACGGCTGTGATGACAATTTTGGTGGTGGGGAAGGTTTTATGGTCGTCCAACCCCCAAAACTCAAGGAAAATAAAAGGGACTCTGAAAGAGAAGAATACGGCGTACTTGCAAAGGCAAGATTTGCGAGGAGGAAAGCAAAAGGTTTAGCAATATGCATCTTTGAGTATTATGTGTGAATATCGATTATGGGCCGCTACAAAATTGGAAGCCTGGATGTCTATATTGAAGACTCGAAATAGCAAAGGAGATAATTCACCGCTTATTTATATCGCGAACCTCAGGAAAGCGGATGATCTCAAAGTCATGGCTATGTATGTTTCACATTTTGTGCAAAGAGCACGTCGTGAATACGAGTGTCTCATATGTAAGATGTCCAAGTCCCACGTCACTCGGCCGCTGACGGTCCAGTGGAGGCCAGAAAAAATGTGGACGGTGAGCCTACTAGATCAAATGACTGGACCGTGCTGGCTGTTTTCTTGTTCAGAAACACGAACCCAAGTGGACAAGATGTCTGCGTGGCGAGGTGGAGCTCTGGTAAATAAACTCTCTCGCGTGGTTGGAGCTTGAGCTTGGTGTCTTTCAGGGAAAGATCAGCTCATATCTAACCAGACCAATGCAAATGTCAAGCATAGCCCTTTAGCTTGTTGATGGGAGTTTTCCATCTTCTCGCCATCCCCACAACGGGTCGCACTAAGAAGGGAGACTTGACTTCATGGTTGCTTCGAGGGCAAACTGCTTTTGGAAAGTCAGTAGCATCCATGGATGCTCAACAACAACAACAACAACGACAACAACTGTGTCTCTGTCAGCGGAATATCCTGATATTTACTCTTCAACGCCGGGCAGTGCAACCTTTTGTGTTGGCGTACTATTCGTCGAAAAATGTAACTTACCTTTCACTTGTTAGTTATGCAATTAATGCAGGTCGTGGTTGATGAGATTTCTGCCTGAACAACGATACTTTTTTTTAACTAAATGGATTGTCTTCATGCGACATCTCTTCGGCGTAGACATGCTTCATCTTGGTTTGTATTGGCAACGCCGTTCTTGATTTGCGTGTTGCTTGTCCCATTATCTAGACGAGATTCTGATTCTCGAGCGATGTTTGTATGGGTCTTAAGAAGGAGCCGAGCCTCGCTGATAGAAGATTTTACCTGGACCTTGGAAAATAGAATGGAGGTGAGATTCGCTGAAGATACAGCTTACATTCCCCCAATAACAAGCCTAGTGACCTCCAATGGGAGGGGTCCAGTATTAACTGGGAGGAATATGAGAGAAGTTGTGGACCCCTCGTGGTGTCCAGATTGTGACTTTTGCTAGCATATGAGATTGGACTGTATGGTCTAATAAGGAAATATCAGAGTGATGTTGCTATAAAGCTCACCCAGGGATTCTCTGCTAAATACTCCATCTATCTGGTGCACAGTATGAGAAGTTGGCTAGCTTGCACAATAATGTAAGTTCAAGTTTGCAGAGGGCCGCGGACTAGGCGCCCTGCGGCAAGGCTGAAGTTCCGGCAAGGTGAGGGATAGACCACATGAATAAAGCTTACTCACACCACCTAGCTCTCGCTGTTGAATGAAACCCCAAGTTAAGCTCTCCCAGTGTGCTCAAATTAATTACAGAGAGCAGTACGTGGCGTATCTTCCATTATTTGTTGATCCATCCAGACCGGGGCCAGGTACAGTCGGGAGTAAAGGGAAGCCGAAGCCGGCTGCAAGAATCGGCATGCCGATATAGACAGCAACATCCGATGGAAAGAGTCAGTCTTACTCCGAAGGCTTATTGCACAGTATGTGGCCTTCGGATTTGTAGATTCATCCTGAGCTTTCCGGATAGTCTCAAGGGTATAGTCCATAACTCGGCCGCCTCAGCTCAATGCAGAATGGAAACTCGGTATTTAATCAGGAGCCCTAGAGGAGGAACCATGCCAGTCCTAGCAACAATCTATAAAATATATACCTAACTAGATGATCATTAACTTGGTCTTGAATTGGATATATCCCATGTGAAATCAATGAAACCTCTCGTTAGGAAAAATATCCACCCTCCAAACACCCAATTACCCATAGAACTTATATCCAAGGCAAGAAATGAGGAAACAAAAATCAAAATATGAGACTATACGAAAATGTCCTAAAAATTGTCTGGAACAAGAAAGGCTCATCGAACGCCTTGCTGCAAAGCATATACCTATTATTTATAACGGAAAGAAAAGAGGGAAAAAAGAAAAAGAAAATAAATAAATAGAAGAAGCGGCCCTCCAAAAGTTAGAAAGCCATGGTTTGTCCATCCGAGTCATTTCATCCCTCAATCCTCCCAAACGCCTTGTTTAAGAACGGTTTATCCATCAATCCGTCAATCCGTCAATCAATCCATCCATTCGTTTTTTAGGTCAAGCGCCAATATCCATTCGTCCCTTGTCAACAACAGGCCTCCCCCCTTCATCGCCGATGGTAGCAAGAATCCTACCATCAAGCTCCCCAATCCCCGAGTCAGCGATATCGTCCTCATCATCTTCAAACTCCCTATCCTCCATAAATGGATTCTCTAGCTTAAGTTTCCGTAGCCGGCCTTTCATCTCATCTCGTTTTCGATTTTGCCATCTCGATAGCGCCGCGCTGGCGTGAACACGGAATCCAAATACTCGGGGGTCGTATCGACGTAGGGACTTTTCTGGGATGAGAGCGGGATAGACTTGGAAGAGGATGCTGTGGAATGATGAGCCAAAATAAGCACCATCGATAGCTGCGTGTCGGGATGATTTGGGGTTATATATATCTTCGCATTTGGCACAGTAGAGTGTGACGGATTTTTCGCCTGGTAGATCTGATAGCCCCATAGGGAGAAGGGGATGCTGGTTGCAGAGGACTCGCGGGCATTTGCCAAAATCGGCTTTTTTGTATTTATCCAGCTATAAATGGCCACTAGTTAGCATTCAACCCTGTGTTTTCTCGGGGCTAGTTGATGAGTTGTATGTACCATTTTGGCCAATCCTCGGGTCGTAACAATGTACCGGGCATGAACGAGTCCATAGAGATGCCGGGCTGATTTCTCGATTTGCTCTCTCAGATCTTCATCCGCTTCGAGATCGTAAACATCCGTAACTAGATCGAGGGCATATTGATAATACTGGACTTCATTGTTCAACCCCGTAAGGTTAAATCGATCCGTGAGGTACTCTTCATCGATCTCGCAAAAGTATTCGTTCCCTCGGGAGGAGATGAACTATGGGTATAAAAGGGAAAATAGTTAGCTAAGTCTAGGACTTGAATAGGTAGCGCATAGCGGATCTCCTATATTGATATTATTTGTAACAAGCGCAGAAATGCACAGTTCCCGCTGGGCAGCCTTAAGCATGTTTCTCAAGGCACATTCCTGACCCATATTCTATATTCCTTTCAAAATACGCATCCCCCACATGTAAAGGGCATCACACCACTTCGCATGGCGCGTCTTTGATTTCCAGCCCTTCCCACTAGCCATTTCCCGCGCTTCGATTGTAGACATATAAACTCATCCCAGCCATCTTCTTGATGTAAGCTGGCAGAGCCATTGCAATATATCAAGCCGCGCATCGTTGGCAAAGTCGAAATCCCCGCACTTCTCTTCTCAACTGAAGTTCGCCATATCCAACAAACAGATAACTGGGAAAAGACTGGCAGCCCACAAGAGGGCTTCAACGAGGCCAAACCCGCGGGAAATTTTTGCAAAAAAGGAAGGATCACAAAAACTCACCCAGTCTCTCCAGTAACTTGTATAGTCGCTTTCGGTCTCACTATTGAAGTCCTCCATGCCTTTTACTCCTCACTCACTCTCTCCAGCTCTCTTCTTCTTGGAGGGGTGTCCGTAACACTAGTGACTGTGGGGAATGATGCTACCAGGGCATATGACGGGGAGATTGTGAGTCTGAGGGCGCTATGTGTTTTGGGTCCTTAGCGAACTGGTGGCAAAGGGGTCGAAAAGGGTGTCGTTGATAAAGACAGGAGCAAATAGAGAAGAAAACCGAGAGAGAATGGGGCGGGGTCTTTTTTGGAAGTGGATGCGAGGTGTTGGTACGATTTGCGATGTGGGAAGAACGGGGTCGAAACCGATAGCGACGACCCAGCCAGCCCTGTTCTGGCTGCTATTGGGGAGGGGCATTTGGCGCCACGCACGGCGGCGTTTATACACACGGCAGGTTCCAGAACACGAAAAGGTTTACTCTACACATTCACTGGGATGTTTTACTTTTTTATATGCAAGGTCTGAGGAGCAACAAATATTTCCTGGTTTAATATTGTGAATCAAACGGTACAATAAAAGAATTAGGAACGAAAAAAAAAATTGAACCATTCCAAATGTTGGATATAGTTGGCATATTTATGCCTTGAAATACGATGTACATTGAAAAATAACGCTGAACAGACTTAACAGTAATAAGAAAATGCTAGCAACTAAATGAACGATGAAGTGAAAAGAGCCGTGGAACCCGTGAGTGGTTAACGTTTCGCTTGATCGCACTCTTCGATAAATTTGTAAATCCCTTGGAAACCGCCGTAGTGAGAATACGAAGCAACAGGAGAGCCCGTTTCTGCCAGCTCAGGGAAAAAGGCGCGATCACCTAACTCGCTGATGTTCATGCTAGAGTACCCTGACGACGCTCGGGAAGAAGTCCAGGGATTACGTTGGTCACTTCCCAAAAAATGATAGTCTTGGCCGGTATTGCTACCAGGCGAGGGTTCCGTCGGTTCCTCGGAGGACATCATATGGCGCCAGTTCAACATATCGGGAGATATATGTCCGTAGGCAGCGACGGAAAACAGTTCAGAGCCCGAGCCTACGTGGCTGGGTGCGAATGGAAACAAAAGTGCTATCTCAGTGCCATTTCGGACCTCAAAGTTCTCATCTTGACGGATGACACCTCTTTGTACGCCGACTTCGTCACATAAGTGTTCGACGGACTCAACATCACAACCGGGGAATCGCACCCGTAAGGTAGATTGGTCGTGGAGCGATACCGGCAAGTCCCCTAGCGTCGCAAGTCGCTTCAAATCATTCAGAACTGCGGCAAAATCCTTCAATGCACGAGCGAAGTCGAGAGAAAGGAAGTCCATCAAATTGTCAGTATTCAGGGTAACAGGCTCAACAGCATCAGCAACGGATGGTTTTGGCAGTGATGCCAAGCGTGCAAATGCAGTGATTGTTGGGGAGAGTCTAAAGTCAATATAGGACCCAGGGGAGTTTCGAGGGATTCCCTGCATCTTGCGGCCCGCTTCGTCTTGAAGAACCGTGACTGCTCGGTATTGCTTCCGGCCAGTTTGTTGATCTACTCCGTCAAACCTGGCTCTCTGCCCAGAAAGCCAAAAGGCACGAACTCCAGCGGACACATTGTTAACCACTTGGGCTGGGCATGCTGGGCCATGAGAGAAGTATCTTGCGCCACCAAGACGTCCCGCACCAAGTGTATATCCACCAGCTGTTCGGCATAGTGTACCACCTGTGAGATTGGGCCGGAGGGTTGATGCGAAGGGACTTCGTGTAGTTAAACGATTAACGGCAGCACCAATTCTAGATGCTTGGAATGCGCGTCTGACGGAACGAGCAGATATGTTTGAAGTGGAATAGTAACGACTTTGGGTCTGGCGGATAGCAGCTATCCTATTCACCGGCTGTCGGCGAGAAATTCGAGCATATATCGGCTGGTATGCAAGACGAGCTGGTTCAACCGGTTCTGTAACCCGGGGCCTGACAGTCTTAGCTGCCTTCTCGAAGGCGAATCTAAACCGCACAGTTAGGACAAAAGCAATCACCAAATTACAATAGGCTCGATAGCTCACCTGGCAACCCGCCAGATTTTGGGGAGCAGTTGATGGCCACTTGATGGCGCCATGGCTGCTCTCCAGTCGTGGTTGTTACAGACTGGAAAAGATGAGAGGGGATCGAAACAGGGCTGCCTGAAGGCGGCGGGCTGATGTAATGGCGGGTGCCCCCGGCCACGCTAGTGAACTAATTAGTGCTAGTGGATTATCTAATACTGTGGCGCAGCGACGTTCGGATTAAATATCATCCATTGCCGCTCCACAGCTTCTGGGAAAGTGGTTGTTGCGATTTCGATGTTTGGAATTAATCGACAGGGCTGGCTACAGATTACAGAGAGCTCCAAAGCTTTGCTTCCCTCTGCCATCTCTGTTTTGTTTTTTCGTTTTGTGTTTTTATAGCATAATACCCCATCAAGCGTTAAAGCAAAATGTCCTCTGGATTTGTTAGTGGAGGCACGATTGAGCAGCCCACTGAACGAGACGATGAATGGTTGAAGGCCCAGCAGGAGCTCGAAGCAGAGAGGAGACGAAAGGCCGAAGAGAGTAGCCGAGATCAGGGGAAGAGTCTCTATGAGATTTTGCAGCAGAATAAGGGTTAGTAAATAACATTGCCCTCTCAGAAACTTACCTGCAACGATGGCTAATTCTAATTCTTTACAACCCCAGCGGCCAAACAGGAGGCATTTGAAGAATCCATCAAGCTTAAGAATCAATTTCGATCGCTGGATGAGGATGAGGTGGAATTTTTAGATTCGGTTCTCGAATCGACGAGGGCCCAAGAGGCAGCTTTGAAACGAGAAACCAGAGAGCAATTAGAGATATTCCATCGTCAACGTCAGGAAGCAGAGAAAGCTTTGGCTGGTACTAGCTCCGGAGACCCTCAGAAAAGCGCGGGGGCGTCGTCGCCTGCAGAAGAAGAACAATGGACGACCAGTGTCCGGAAAAGAAAAAGGGCCAAAGAGAAGGATGCAATCCCGGGCGTCAAGTTGAGGAAAAGTTCATTGGCGAATGTCAACACAATTGTCTCTAGCAAAGTGTCGCCAGAAGCTGGTGCCAAGGAATCACGATTGACTTCAGATTCAGCAAAAATATCCAAGAACCAGAAGAAATCCGATGTTCCCGTGAACCCCGTGAACCCCGAAGATATCAAGGAGCCCGAGGACCCCGCAACTACAGGCGCTAAAGCCGCCCCAGATCATTCAAGCAAAATAAAGCAGGAGGCGGTACCACATGCCGTCTCATCTGTACTTGGATTGGGTGCCTACAGCTCAGACGATGATTGAAATCCCTGAGGTACTCTGCTTTTTTAACTGCGGCCTCTTCCAAAGCGCAACGGGATGTTGCTAATGCAGGCCACTACATTGGTAGATCTCAAACAGACTAGTTCCGGAGAGCATTTGGCCTTAGCCACAGCGTAGCACAATCCCAGGCCCCGTGGAAATGATTCTCTCAACTTGTCCCATCTGTTCCATGCTTTACTAGCTCCAGGGGGTCGTGTACCTTACAGTACTGTGCACATTGGACAATGTAAACGCCCCAAGACATGGCGAATCGACTACATTGGTAGCTTAGCATACGGTCTGGTTATGGGTAGTTCATGGTTCAACTAACTACAACTGGTTTTCCCTTTCTTAGCTCTACGTCCTTCATCCACACGACGCCAATGCACACACCCTTTCACAGTGCCTCGTCTGTGGCATAGGGACGGTTTATTCGTCATGTTTGGAAATTTTTATTTCATTCCATCTCCTCGACATGGCTCCCAGGACTAGGAGAGACAATTTCTCCTCTCATATCAGAACACGGGCCAATGAGCAGTCAGGTAAATGTCACGACATTTTTCGGCCTAAGTATTACCAGTTGCAGCAGGACAGCTCAGAAAAGCAACACATTGGTGAAGTTACAAATGAAGGGAAGAGAGGATGGCGAGGCTGAAATGCTAATGAGGTTACACAACCGTGACTGGTATTATTTGGTCGGCATTGTCCGTGAAAGTGGCCCCTAATTCCTGAGCGAAATAATTCGAGTTCGAGTGCGAAGATCGACCTGTGACAATAACGCATGAAACTTAACTGAGACGTGGCTCAGAAATACCTAAGCCATGATGATAATGATGAGGAGGAAGAGGAAGCACCAATGCGTGTTGTTGTTGGTGTTTTCACATTTGAATTTGGCTGGCAGTGTGAAAGAGCAATGGATTCTACCGGTTGTGCGCAAGATCGCCGATGACCAGGGGTTATCGCCGTTCAAATCCAACAGGGATCGCAATGCACGGGATCGTGTAACGAAGCATAATAGAGCTGGTAACTTGTATCGAAAGCTACCAAATCACTCTCCGTGATTCCGCTTTGGCCATTGATAGTAAACGAACAAGACCTAAGATCTCAAACCGGGACCAACTCTTCTGATTCATTATTATATCAAATGTAATTGTTCTTCCCCGTCTTTCTACTTTTATCATGGATTTTTTCCATACCTTTATGGTTGGTCTTCTATTGATTGGAACAGGCACTGCAACGGACATGCGTGTCAGGAAGCTCTTCGAAACAGTTGAAACCCATTTGAGAAAGTTTAATAATCTTGGAATTTGCATCCTCTTTTAAGCATGATGCTTTCTCTCCTGGATGGCCCAATTCACCTTTCCTTGGTATGCAACCTCGTGGTCATCCGACCCTCGTCTACCTCGCCCCTTTATCAACGCCAGCATGGGGACATTTAAATGCAACACACCTACAAGATTTCTAAATATCACATGCTGAATGCTGAGTTATTTGCACCCGCCTCTATTCGCAACAAGATTTAAAGCGGAGAAAATTTTACTCTGGCCAAAGTGCGGACCCTCCTATGGTACGTGCCATATAGCAGTACCCTTTCGTCCAAGGTAGCGAGATAAGCAAACAATCCAGGGAGCTTCTACACGGTTGCGTACCTCGTTATCCAGCATGTCAGTGACTCATGGTTTCGGGGATACAGAGCCCAGCTTGATTGAAAATAATGGACCTGCCGAAGAACTGCGATACATCTAAATGAGCTCCGGAGGAAATACAGTGAGATATTCGAACACCCTACATCGCCCTTATTACCAATATTTCTCCACCAACATGACTGAACAGATACCGTTATGAAACAGGCATCCTGGCGGCCACTCGGTTAATTGTGAATTCGCCGAGGGTGAATGATGACGGCTTAAGCATTCTGCGTTTGCTTGCGATAGTGCTGGAAAACCGATGGTTCTGATTACTTAGGATACGCCTTCATTGGAAAACAGTGCCAGCGTGGTAACGATGGTTGAACGCGCGCGCGCGCGCGTGTGTGTCCGTCCCATGGGTACAAACAGGAATTTACGAAACAACGGTACACTGTGAATGCCAATAAAAGTTGGGATATGTCTGCTATTGTGACGGCGTCACCAACATGGAACGGGAAATTTTGGTGTCGGAGAGAGTGCGTGTGGGGGATTCTCACGGAGAGTTGTATACGCTTCTGTATCGCTCTTTGGGCATGCACGCACGGAAGATACAATTACAAAACCGTTCTAGCATTACTGAGCAGAGGAGAGCGCCTTATGCAACAAGAGTAGGATAAGGGACGCATATATTCAAGACGTCAAATGATATGCATTTCTGGCCAATTACCCAGGATTCTGGAGTTGCAAAGACGGTCCTTTAGACAACATCTATTGTACTCCTGTAACACATTTATATTCATAAAATCGTTAAATCCAGAATCCCAAACCCGGCCGAGATAGTTCCTAGCTATGAGAAAGAATAATTACCCCACCATCTGACTAACATTGGATCTGGAGGTCATCATTCCATATGGAAACTCCCAATTAGCCGTATACCACATTCGTTACGGTTCCGTCGTCGCTAACGTGTACATTCAACCTATTCAACAAAAGTCGTAAGCACGGAAAATATCAGCGACAGGTATAGAGCCATTCAAGTGACATGCGTTCAAATGCACACCAAAATTCAGCAGTAGCGACAACGGGTTATATCAGAAATCAATCAGGTCTCAGGCGTGGGATCTCACCTCTCCGGCTTATAATCCGTAGTCACAACCATTCCCGGTTTAATCACGCGGTGGGCAGGGGGCAGATCCTTCTTCGCGAATGACTATGGTGGACATTGAGTTAAGCGAATTATGCGCGACACCCTTGGGTCGAGGGACGATTTTTTTATATAGTTAACTTACCACATTGTCCGATGATGATTCGGTCAGTTTCTTGCCCAGTAGTTTAGCCGCCCAGTCGGCCTTGTCACTATTGCTAACGTTTGGAACGACGAGAGGCATGACGATGTTCGGTGGGAGGGGTAAACGCTCTTGATCGTGCGGATATAATTGAATTAATAGATATTAGTTGGTTAATTGCTCAGCTTTCAATTACTGTTTGCACTTGTCAGAATTGAGGTAAGGCTGGTGGTATCTTCAAAACCCTTCTATGCCTTTATATGTCAGGGGAAGTCAGGCAACACAGTTACGGAAATCTTGATAATCCTTGGATGCGTTCCCGGCTGACGGACAGTGACGTGACGGCAACGACGGGTGGGAATGATGACGTAATGGCGTGGCAAACAGAACAAACATCACGTGATTACACTTTACCGAATTCTCACTAGTGGCAAAACTTAAAATATCACGTGATATAATAGGTTCCCAACATCTCAGCCTCAACCAACACGAGAATGCTCGTATTTTTCTCACTCAAACTTTGGATGCAGCCAAAGCAATTCTGGCTTTCACCGCAAATCTGCACTGGAGTTCCTGCTTGCGCATCATCCTTTTTTTTTTTTCATTTGAAGCTCGTCACGAGGTGATGTTTCAGGATTTCAGTTCTCGAATGGCGCAGGAGACTTGAAAATCCATCCGGACTATTGAAACTTCTGACCAATGATGGGCCATAGATTTCGATCCCGACTTTCTGCGGCCGGCTGAGTCTATTCTTAGAAGCCAACAATGTCCAAGCTCTAAACGGATTATCAATGATTATCTCCGATCAATCAAGGGTTTTTTCGTATTCCCTTAATCCCACCAAATGGACACGGAGAATACATTGTTTTGGCCCTTTCGTTCCCTAATTGAGCTGGCTAGCAGCTAGCTGTTCCAAAAATTACACGATTGCGATGATGAGGGAATGGGGAGCACGACTGCATTTGGCACGAGGGATGCGAGAAATGCACAAAGCCTGCAGCCATTTGATCAATCAGAATTATCCTCAAATATGTGAACGCGGGGTACCATCTCCGAAAAACACCAGGAATAACGATGACTACAAGAACAGCTAACAAAGAGAAACTCGGTAAGCAAAAAATGGGCATCCAATCGGCTTATCCTCATGCCTGGACCCCCTCGTATGACACTTATTACAGCCTTGCGCGAGGCTGTGTTGGATGGAAACTATCGAAACACCTCTATCTTTCCCCAGAATCTCGACGCACAACTTCATGCCTGAAACTCAATTCGAATTCTGACAGTTCGTCGACATGTTTGACTGACTCTCTTGGTCTGTTGATGTGTTGTCGTCAATCCTATGGCTAAAATTCATCATCCGCCTTCTTAAAGGTATCTTGTTGCTGTTTTGTGGGGCCATCATTTGCTATTTATAATTCTCTGGCTTGATCCCTGACTGTCGGATCTGGTTGCGCAGTTTACCGCGGATCAAATTTCTGGTGAGATGGGCTAAGAACCCGGCTTTCACACCCTGTAATGTACTCTACCACTGGAAACGAGGGCGACCACATTCTCGGGGAGCATCTATCTCCTCAACCCTCAACAACCACCATTCTGATTGTTGGGGCTGCTCATATTGAGGGCTGGCATCGTCCCTAGGATATCGCAATGCGACATCCTTCCCTCTATATTTTGTTCATCTCAGGTTGGGCTTGCCTATTTACTCTCTCATGGGCGAGCCCTGTGGATATCTCACTCCCAAAATTCTCACCTTGCCCAAGTCCTCCGAAGTTGGATGTAAAGGATTCCGCAGGCTTTCCGGCCAAATTCGCTCGAGTCTCCCGCTTGTCCCAGCGGGTTGGGTTATTAAAAAGCCCGAATAGGAAGAGGCAGAAGCGGCAGTTCTTTGGGCGGGCGGCGCCGTCGCAAAACGGGGAAAGGAACCGAATACCAGTTGGTAGCAACGGAGAGAAACGACAAATCTTCGAAGAACCCACGCAAGAACGTGACCCTTTCTTTCCTGACCCTATTCCTACCCGCTTCCCCGAGTTTACTGATCCTCCTCAATTTGCAACATCAAGCTGGGAAAATCCTTTGGATGAGCCGTCTACAAGCTCCCCTACAGCATTTGTGTCCACAACAATCACCAGTGCAGCTCAGACTACAACAACATTTACGCCCCGTACTTCCATTTCTTTACCCACTTCTGCGCCGACCAAAATACCGGAAAACTCGGAACACTCGGAATCATCTAAAGCAGATGCCGGACCCATTATCGCTGGTTGTTCAATTGGAGGAATTGCTTTGATTGCCATACTTTACATCGCCTTTATGGCATGGAGGCGTTCTCGAAATAAGAAAAAAGGGGCTGGGCCAAGCACCCCGCCGCCGCCATACGCCAGCCAGCTGATGGGTGAGACGCAAGGTCCGCAAACAGGATTTGTCGCGCGTGAAGTCACACAAGAGATTTATCCCCCTGCGCAGGCGCGTACTGCCAGCTGGACTAATGGCCCCGGCGCAGAAAACCCGCCAGACGTGCTGGGACAACTCCAACGTCAACAGCGTCGTGTATCAAGGCGCTATTATGCTGCACTCTTCCCCTCTGATACCGATTCAAATGATTCCAGCCGGCCAACCCTCCAACCAAATTCACCAAGTACTCAAAATCGGGGCATAGGCGCATATACCCCAACATCGAATCCCGCAGAGCCTTTTACCAATCTCCCAATCGTTACAGAAGAATCGCCCCACGGCAATCTTCCGTCAACAGATCCTGTACCACCACTTGAATCGGCAGCGGGAGCAGCAAAGCAACCAACCAGCTACCGATCCAGGCGCGATTCCAGGGATATCGTCCGTCGTAGCTTATTTGGATCTATAAGCAGTAACAACAGTAGTAACGGTCCCGATCAGGGAACTACTGACTACGATTGGCAACATGTCTCGTATCCCAACCGCACAGATTTTGGCAGACACCACGACGTCTCTCCCATCGAGCCAACAGATGCAGATCGTCTCTCATTCGGGGAACAGAGGAGCCTGCCTCCTACACTCGATACACCACAGCGGTGGCCTTCCAATATCCGACCAAACTCACCTGTGTCGCTAGGCAGCGTTGAAACTCTGGATGAGCAACACAGTATGGCTATGAGGCCCCCTTGATTAAGCCATCTAGAGCAAAATTTCCTTTTCGTTCCTACGTCGAGTTTGACGACGGGGAAGTGCATACCTATCCACTCCGTACATATTCAAGGAATAGTGGACCTGAAAGCAGATATAGCGAATGAGACAACGATAAAGTCTTTATGACTAATTGCAGTTTCAGCCCCACTGTTTCCTTTCCATTTCTACCCCCTGCCTTTTCCCTGATGACTTCATGGTCCTATTTATTTATTTTGTGATTGCTATATACCCACTGTCATCCACTCGTTGGCTTATGTCTATATATTCACAAGTGGTTCGATTGGTTTCGGATCAATTATTTTACCCCATTGAATTTTGCGTTGGAGTTTTAAGACCCATCGGCAAATTTTTGTTACTATTTCCTACTACTTATAGCTGCAAATATGGCCATTCTGAGTAGGAGCCCGCCGGAGTTTTCGATGTAGCACACTGGTTCGATTATCACATACATGGAATAAATGTATACATTTACCCTTGGGATACTAAATCTCACTCCTTGCAGGTATCTATTGGTGCTAGCTCAATGGAATCACGCTCCGTAGAGGAAGCGAAAACGAGGTCCCCATGTTTCCTGTCTGTAGAAAATGCAGCATCGATTGGATTACTCTTAATTAAACATTCGTTTTCCAAACATGAACAGACAGCTAAGCTATTCACCATCAATAGGGGGAACAATAAATTTCACCTGGAGAACTGAATGGTGTGACCGTAGTGGAACGGTAGGTTTAATTTAAATTGAGACTTGCCCTGGTTAAAGACAAAAGAATATGAAAAATGACATACATGAAGGATAAAAATAAAGTAGATAAACTCAGTCCAGAAGATGAAAAAAAAAAAAAATTAAATAACCATAATTTCCCGCTCTAATAAGGATTTTAAAAAAGAATATCGATAACCCTACCCACCCCTAACACTTCTCAAACACCTCTCCAAACCCCTCCCCCTCTCCTTCTCCCTAACCAATGTGGTTTTAACAAAAGCTCGAATCGCATCCCTCCCCACCTTTTCCCGCCAGGCCGTCCACCCAGCCAGCTCTCCCACGACAACGTCCTTATTCCATGCAATCTCTTTCTCTAGCTGTTCAGCCTCTGCTGTCGATTCGGAGATTTTCAGTTCAAGATCGCGCACGGATCTCTGCCGCGATTCCTCGAGGCCTGGGAAGTTGAATTTTAGCGGGAGAGATGAGGACGCCAGGGATGAATGGGCGCGTGTCAGGCCGCGAATTTCAGCGTTGAGATTGGAGATGAGCTTTCCCGGCCGCGAGAGCGCGTTGAGCATTGCGGTCGTGGTGCTGTGCGATGACGTCAGGGAAGTGAGGAATTGGACTAGCGGGGACGAATCGACGGAGGAGGTTGAGATGCAGGTAGCATAGCGGGTGAAGGCTTCCACGTGTGATGCTGGAAGGGAGTTTGATGGGGGTTGCAGCGAGGAGATGGCATATGCACAGAGGATGATAGAGTCCGCCAGGTCGGAGTATGCATGCTGGAGGATATGGCCGCGTCGGAGGAGGCTGCGAGTGGCGGCGCTAACGGCGCGGACTGCGTCCTGGGCATGCGAAACGACCTTCTCGACGTCTCGAATTCCTTCTTTGGTTACGGGTTCGTAGGAGTCGGAAATTGTCTCAGCAAGGGCATCTGCTTTCCTGCGTGACCTGTCTTCTATCATTTCGGTTTGCATTTCCGGGACGAGGAAGAATTCCCAGAGCATTTCGTGAGTTGAAAATGTAGGGTGGGCTAATAAAATTTTTAGAAGGAGGTCTAAACGCGCCTGAACTTCGTGAAGAACGGCTCTAGAAGGTTTGGATGGGATTTGAAATGGGGTACGGAAGGGAGGGAGTTCTGGAATGTATGAGGCTGGGTGCTCGACTCTGAGGAATTTCACGAGGTTTTCGAAGTCGGATATGCTCCGGCGACAAGTCGTTATTGTGTATGTCACGCCTCGTGATGATGAACGCGGTCTTTCAGGATTGGGTGCTCCAGATTTAATGATAAAACGGACGCTAGCATCTTCAACAAATAATGAACGGACAACGGTGGTAATTCGCCCTGAAGAATCAAGCGGAGCGGAGGAAGCGCTGGAAAAGAGGATTAAATCGTCAATTCGATTACGCACTTCATCATCTTTCGCTAGTTCGACTGCAGTGAGCCCGCGCATCTCTCGAACATTGACGTCAACGCGTGGATCCCCGAAAAATGTTCGTACGAGATCGATACGCCCATACTTGCTTGCCATCATCAACGGTGTGAATCTTTTATCATTAGTAGCGTTTGGGTCACAGTCACATTCTTTGAGGATTCTAACAATTATCTGTGGGTCGCTAACGACGTGTAAGAGAGTGTTCCCCTTCCCATCCACATGGTCCTCCAACCTCAAAAGCTTCCCGTCACCTTGTGCCTTTTGTGCCACTGTCAATGCTTCATTTACCATGGGGCTATAATCGGGGTGATCATAGGACCTACAAAGGGCAAAAAGAGGCGTCTGGCCATTTTTGTCCCTCTGTCGCCATGGAAGTGCACACCCCAGCCGAGATATGAGCGTAGGAACGCTGAAAAGATAGTGGGCGACCGTCCGACCTCTTCTGTCGGATTTAGCGTAATACGAGGCTAGAAGTTGAGAATTGCGAGCTTGGGATATGAAGTCCAAAATGATATCGACCAGTTCCGTGTGTGCTAGCTGCACAGCGGCACTCAGCAGTGTCGTTCCATCACTATTAGTATCCTCCAATATGCTCTCCAGGGGGTAAAAGTGGTCCCGGCTGAGCAGGTACTTGAGGGACTCAGGCTGGCGCGCTTCCACTGCCATCATCGGAACAGAATCACCTGCCGGATCCTGGGTCTTTGTCAAGTTTTCAATGGACGTATCTCCTTCCAAGGCACTTGTAGAACAAACAGTCGTTGTTCGAGAAAGGTAAGAAACCGTCGATGACTCTGAAAGGCTCCGCATGTCCATAGAAACCTTTTTCCGCGATGGTGTTTTGACGGTTGAGGAAGGGACTCGGGACCAGTTCTGGAACGGAAAGACGTGAGCTAATGACGGTGTGTCGGGGATCTCTGGTGGACTCTGGCTCAATGGCTCGGGAGTGGTGCCATTCGTATGATTCATATGAATAGAGTAATCCTGGCCTATGCCAGATTCTGCATTTTTCGAAAGACTTGAAACCTCATCTTCATCGCCAGTACCGTCAGCAAGGCTGTCTTGAGAGCTATCCGGGTCCAAGATCGCCTTAATCTCCGAAACTCTTCCTTTTTTGGTCGCTGTCCAAAGTCGTTTGTTGCGAGCGCTCGCCCGTCTCAGAGCACCAGAGTCTCTCAAAAGATATGTTAATACCGCTTCGAATGTGCTCAAAGCGTATCCAAGTTCGCCACTTTCAACATCATCAGTATATATATACTGCTGCATGTACAAAAGTCTAGCTTGGAGGTGCCGAACTTGTGACCGGATAATAACCACAAGTAACAACGAAACTAAAACATCTGCGTTTATTGCAAGTACAGAGGGGTGTTTCTCGGAGTGACCATGTGAATCCTCGCCACTTTGGACAGGAGGACTTTCCATTATAGTCACAAGTTTAATAGTTGCCAGCAAAATCTCAAGCATATCTTGAGGGCATTTTACGTCGGCTATCTTTCGAAATTCATCCACACCTTTTCCAAGGCGGAGGATAAGCTCCTGTTTCCCTTGGCGACCGCCCTCAATCACAATTCCAACTTGCGAAATATCAATACTCTCCATTTGACGGATACGAGCGTCTAACTCTGTATCTTCCGCTTGGCGATAGCCGCAAAGGCGAGGAAACAGGAGTGAATCATGGACTTGCTGTGCCACATGTTTTTCGATAAGACGTTCAACCAGCGGGCCAGTAAGATCTGTTGTCGCGCCCAGCAAGGAAAGTTGTTGCTTATCGACAAGTCGAAATAGATCAATTGCTGACGTTACTGCAGTTTCCAAAGCCCGTCTCATAAGGTCTTGATCGTCCTCGAAATATTCTGAAGAGTTGAAAGGAAGGCTTTCTTGGTTTATCTGCGATTTGCCAGTTGGTGATCTGCTTCGCCAAGCTCCAGTTCCCTCAGTCTCGCCACCGTACGCTTCACTATTTGACATGACTGGAGATACAGAGGGTGGAGGTGGTAATGGTTTCCCGAGTTCCTTGCCAAACTCCCGAAACACTCTATCTAAACCAGGCTGCATTTGTCTCGCGATCATCGGGAAATTGGCGAGTAATTCCGCGAACGACTTTATATCTTTCTTTGAGAAATGCGACACTTGGTTCTCATTATGACTTTCCGATTTGGGAGGCTCCGAAGGCTTGGTGATAAGCCCAGGGACGACGGCTGGGGTAATTCTGACAGGCTGAAAAGTGCCAATAAGCGGGTTCGATATATAGTATATCAACCATGGCTGCGATTCGTTATTTGAGGTATAGTAAAGAGCATCTGAAAGCAACTGGGCCTGGTTTAGGGTCTTAAATCCTGAAATATCCTCGTTAGCATCGAATAGAAATATATAGAAACGAATGAGTCCATCCTAACCTTTATTGCTGAACACCGTAGTTTCCTTAATAACTACAGTCCGGCCATTCACTGTTGTAATTTGCCTTGCCTTCCCCCTACTATCCCGAACGCTTGAGCCATCCTTACTTGCGGGCGATCCAATAGGGGCAGTAACCCGCAAGACATGGCTGCCCAGGAACTCTTCGGACGAGACGATATCGCCGTATGCGAGGTTCGAATCTCGGTCCCGGCCATTTACAAGCGACTCAGTGATGGGTACAAGAAGGATCTAATCTCAAATTGGTTAGGGATTAGAAGCGCTGAAACTGCGACTTGGGTGGGGGAGGGTTTGGTACATACATGGTTCTGGATGGGCACGCATTGTGCCGGGATAGTACTGCGGAAGAAGGCACGGAGAAAAGGGTTTAATGGGTGCATCCACACAGCATTGGATGGCCCGGCGGACGAGCCCCGCCACGCATCAAATTGCACAGAAACAGCGACGGAAAGGGATCGCGCGCTTGGTTGGTTGGAGCTTCAGGAGAATACGCGGGCGCATTCAAGGGAGCAGGATTGGGATGATGATATTGTCCTGGATACTTGCAATACTTGCAGGGGAAGCAGCAGTCTAACGCACAATTTGTAAGGTGCGGGACAAGTCGGAGATTATTTATATGATTTTAACACCTTAACGATTGAGATAATACAACAGCTGAGCTTGTTGGAAATTCATTCATTATCGTAGATGCCTTGGATGCTGGGAAGCACTGGAATCATGTGATCTGAGGGTTTCCTGGGAGGCACTAGACTCAAACAGGAAAGGATGGGAGGTCCCGAGGTCGCCGCGGGCGCAGTGTCCCTTAGGAAATCCGTGAAAAAAAAAATGAAGTTCGTATATAATTTACAAGTGCAGGAGAACATAAAAAATAGGCTACATAGCACGGTATTGCGGAGCATCTATAAATACATAAATCCAAGTAGTGATAAATCCCTTACCAATGTTACACGCAGTGTCATTCAAAAAGAATCATCCGATAACCCCGAATGGTTGAAATCCCTCCATGAATCGACGACGACCGAAACAAGGTTTATTTTGCGCTCCGTTTCCCGATTCCCGTCGCCATAATTCCAGATAGAATAAATGAACAAGCATAAAGGGATATCGAGGCCCGTTCAGTAGGAGGAAAATATATAAACTCGAAAGAACAATAAAACGTTGAAATCGACCTCAGCCCAACCTGCGTACCCTTTTGCTCCGGCATCCACCAAATTTGACTCGAGTAGCATCTGTGACCCTGCATACCATCTTGCGAATGTTCTTTCCTTCCGAGCCCAACAGTACCTTTGTAAACGCCTCCCTACCCGGGCCGAAACCTCGGAGTACAACCTCGAGTCGCTTCATCGTCAACAAATGTCCCTCCTCCTGGATTTTGCCCATCATGAAGGATGCAAGCTGATGCGCTGCGTCGAATTTCGAACGCTGTGCTTTGCGGAAGCCGATATTTCCGCAGCTCATGGAGAGTAAAGGTTCTCGGTTTGGTCGTGTTAGGGTGATGTGAGTATTGTGTTTGTGCGAGTAGACATGAAGGTGGTGTGGAGGGTCTTGCATGGCATAACCGGACTGGACAACCTGATTAAGACGGAAGGCCATGGATGCAGAATCACTGCTGGGGTTTCTCGAGGTCCTAGTGGACGCTGAGAGTTTTGACAATGCAGATGTCCCTCCTGTAGACATATCTCTAGTTTGTTGTGTGGGTGGGCAGGCCGCCGTCCGGGGGGCTTGGGATTGACGTAGGCATTGCTGAGCGGGCTGCCCGATGGACCGCACCGCAGCGGACAAACTCCTTACAATTCCCCCTTTCATTTCTTATTTGTATGGAAGGCAACGGTGGATAGATGATCGACTGCCCTAAATACATATTAGCGATATTGAGGCAAAGGAGCTTGGGCGGTTTGTGCTGTACGGTACCTTGCTGGAATTGAGGGGCCGTGGAAGGAGCAGGAGGAAACCAAGAGAACAGCTGGATGCATTCAAGACACCGCCAGCGTATTGCTAGCTACATGCGCACGCAGGAACCAAGAGATTTGTTGCAATTGAGAATGTTGCACTCGTCGCCAGCGCTTGGGTTCAGTGGTTGAACTTTAGTGCCGAAGGGTGGCCGAAGCAGCCAGAAGTTTTTTTGTCTTGGCGGCGGACAAACTCTAAATCGATATCGCCGTCAAAACATTTTCCTCCGTTCTCTCGCTGCCAAAGATCCCAAGGCCTACATACCCATCGCCACGAGGCAGTAACCAGTCAGGCCGGGTTTCTGAGGTTGACTTGTTTTCGTATCTACTGTGCTGCCACAATTTCTCATCAGCTTTAGCCGTCTATCCCGCCAATTTCACCCCTGGACCCGAGCCCGCTGCACCCTCTCACGACCCCGAACAATGCTCATCACAACTAAATATACGCCGCCTGGCGTGGTGCGGACGGCTCTGTTACGGAATCACACTGCCACACTGTCGGCTGCATTCGCAGCGCGAGCAGTCTCCCGGCGATCATTGACCTATCGAACTTCCTTGTATCCTACGGTCTCATCTCAAACCCTCCTCCCCTCATCAAGACACCCGATTTCGAATACTTCACCGTTATTTCCTGTGCCCCCTGCGCAACTGAATTCGATATGGGCCATTCTCCCAGCCAGACGATCCTTTCAAACGGGATGCAGGCTATGGCAACAAAAGCAAAAGGAGCCGGAACAACCAAGTGCGGAGAATCAGAAAGCAGATGAATCTTCGCAGAACGCAAAAAACGAGGGAGAGGAGCAGAAGGAAAATTCCCAGGAGGAAGGCAAGAAGAAAAAAGAAGAGCCACCTCCTCCACCACCTCCCCATGGTGATAAAACTCCATGGCAAGTGTTCACTGAAACCCTACGATCCGAGTTCCAGGCCTCGAAGGAATGGAATGAATCAACGAAAGCCCTAGCTTCATCTGCGCATCAGTTTACTGAAAGTGAATCTGTTAAGCGGGCTAGAGCTGCATATGAGGCTGCTTCTGGTGCTGCTACTTCCACAACTTCTTCGGCTATTAAAACCACTGGTAAGGTTATCGGTCAGGGAGCCGCATGGACTTGGGATACTCCGGTTGTCAAGGGGCTCAGATCAGGAGTATCTGCCACAGGAAAGGGTATCGAAAAAGCTACAAGGCCGGTTCGTGAAACTACCGCATATAAAACGGCGGTTGGGGGGGTGAAGGAAGCCATAGATGATGGCAGCAGCTCCAGGTACGGAGGCTGGATGGAAAAGGAGGAGAGACGAAAGCAAAGAGAGCTTCGGGAACTTGCGGAGGCTAAAGCTGGCCGTCGTCCCTTGGAGAAAATGGACGAAGATCCGAAGTAAGCCTATACTTCCTTGCGCGCTTGTTAACTCTTGAATATATTAACTGACAGTCCTAGTGCGGGCACCAACGTCACCCTTCACAAGGACGCTGCTTGGAAAGAGTCGTGGAAAGAATTCAAAGACTCTAGTCGTCTCATGCAATCCTATTTCAACCTTAAACATACGTATAATGAATCCGACAACCCGCTAGTCACAACGGCCCGGGGTATTTCAGATACGGTTGCTGGTTGGTTTGCAGAAAATGAAACGGCTAAAGTCGTCAAAAAGTTCCGAGAAATTGATCCCAGCTTCCAAATCGAACCTTTTTTGCGGGAATTACGGGAATATATGTTACCCGAGGTGCTTGACGCGTACGTTAAAGGGGACGTTGAGACTCTTAAGCTGTGGCTTTCAGAAGCCCAGTATAATGTTTATGCGGCGCTTGCCCAACAATACACTACCGCTGGACTGAAATCAGACGGCCGAATTCTCGATATTCGACATGTCGATATCTCCCATGCCCGCATGCTTGAACCAGGCGACATCCCAGTTTTCATTATCACCTGCAGAACACAGGAAGTTCATGTCTATCGCAATGTTAAAACCAAGGAACTTGCTGCTGGTATGGAAGACAAGGTCCAACTTGTCACATATGCCATTGGCATGACCAGAATTCCAGAAGACGTGAACAACCCTGAAACTCGAGGATGGAGAATGATCGAACTGCAAAAGGCGGGGCGTGACTATATCTAAGGCGTATCTTTTCTTTGATTCGAATTTCCTTTCAATCTCGACAAATCTATCAGCCGGAGCCTTGCTCTATTCTCCCGAAATAGCCCCCGATCCGCCTTCCTCGAATAACCGTTTTATGTACTACGATCTACGATCGACCAGATTTCGACACATCGTTTTTCTTTTTCCCCCATTGCTTTTTTTTGTGCCGACTACTTCCCGGCTGTATACTATTATATGGATTGGAGTCTTATAGAAATGTGTGGTGGGATAAATCTAATTGCAGTTTTGTTTCAAGTGTGTTATCATCTTCCGTTGGTTTCCTGCTTTCTTTAACTTGTATTTCTTTTTTTTTTCTTACGTATTTCAGCAGAACTATTCTCATATTTCCCCTCTCCTCTTATATTGTATATATGGCAACTTTGGATCGTGTCCGTTTTTTGTTTAGCGTTTCTTCTGCACAGGGTATCATAGGTCGAAACGTAAGAGCTTGTTTAAAATATTATCAAAAGAATTTCTTATCCGAATCAAGTATATTTTTCATTGGTTCTTCACATCCTTTAGAATATCTAAAATTGATCGTAGATGTTCTTTTTTCCATGAAATTGTTTACCTCACAGCCATGGCTTGGGTCTTTGGTGTAGCTATTTCTACCTCTGAAGACATGAAGCGGGAGTTTACGGGATGGACAGAGCGGGCCGGGACGATAAGCAGAGAATAAAATATAGGGATATCGATATGCTTAGTAAATGCAGAAGAACTACATCCATTGCTATATAAGGCCATTAAAAATACCATTTTCACAGTGATTCACATGGAAAGCTACCATAATAAAGATGCTCCAAATTAACGTAGCCGAATCAAGGTCCACTCCCTGCACCACGTCCAGCACCTCCGCCCATCAAATTTCTTGCCCTACACGAGTTAATTAGCGTTATTAAAATAAACATTATAAACAGTCAAGTTAGCACTTACATTTCAGCAATATTAGGGTCATTCATCATGCTGGCCATATCTGGAAGTCCTCCTCCCTGACCAGCACCAGCATCACCTCCACCCGCACCAAAGCCTTCCGCCATTTGTCGAATGCGCGGGTTATTCATAAGGTTACTCATCATATCCGGGTTGCTCATAAGATTCTGCGCCATGCTGGCAAACATGGGGTTGCTCATTATCGAGCTAAAATCAGGCATACCGCCCGCCCCTCCTCCCGGCCCTCCTC
>QGQJ01000714.1:0-16025 GCA_003206725.1 Blastomyces emzantsi
CCCCCATCCCCATCTAGCCCCTTTCTACATTCCACAGCCAAAAAATATCCCGTCCTACATAAAATACATTATTTTTTAAACCACACATGATTCAAAAGCGTTCCTCCTCCCATCGGTTCCGCACAGTCTTTATCCCCCAGATTCAATAACTCTTGTCTTTCAAACGAACCAGCCATGTCGATGTCCGGCTCCTCCCAAATCCTCCCTCTTCCCCCCCTCCTTCCTAATACATTCTTATGTTAGCTCTTTTTTATAGTAATTTATTTCGCAGATGAAGCATCATGAGCGCTCGCGTCGGAGGCGTCGGAGGGTCTGGCCTCCTCTTTTGTGGGTTGAGCTTCGGTGGAAGATGGCTTTTCGGTTGGGGGTTCCTTCTCAGCAGCCTGGAAAGATTAGGGTTAGCTGATTGTCAAGCTGCTTGGTCTGTATATGTTGTTGGTGCGGGAGGAAGATGGAGCCATGGGTAGGGTGGAGTGAGTGAGTGAGTGAGTGAGTGAGTGAGTGAGTGAGTGGCAGTGGTAGTAGGTGGAGGGATGGGTGGTGGGTGAATGGATATATGGGTGCTTCATAGGCATACACAGAGCGCGAGAGACATATAAATATTTGGGCAGATATTGGAATTGCCTACGGTTTACTGAAACCGGAACATAGACAATAAGATTTAACATTCAACGCACTTCTTTCTTCTCAGACTCAATCTTCTCTGCAGGAGCAGATGACGCAGACTCGCCCTTCTCAGCAGCCTTCACAGACTCGGAAGCAGTGGATTTCTGCTCAGGTTCCTCAGGCTCCACCTGGCTGCCGCGCACGGATTGAGCCGATTCTCTTTGCGAAGGAGCAGCGCCCCTTTCTGGCTCAGTCTTGCCCTTTTCTTCCTCTTCTTCAGCTTCCTTTGCAGCCTGCTTTTCTGATACATGGGGCTCTTCAGGGTCCTTGTGAGTCGGCACATGTATTTCAGCGTGGGCGGGCTTCTTTGTGTCAATGAGGTAGTAGGCGGCAGGAACTGTGATTGCGAGGGAGCCAATTATCCTAAAATAATGGGAATGATTCCGCGTCGGCACATGGTTAGCGCTTCTGTTACTGTCGAAATAGCTGCAGTGTGTATATGAAAACAGAGAATGGATTCAAGAGCATTTTCCCCCCAAATTGTATGGCCAAAAAGCAAGCAAATACCCATTCAATTATAGAAGATATACATATAGGACATACCATGGCAAGTCGCTGCTTTTCTTAAATTCACCACCGCCAGACGCATATGTTCTTCTTGTGGCCTGTTGCCAAACCCGGGAAGAAGCTCGGGCTCCGGCTATTCTGGTAGACTGCTGGGCAGTGAACAGTGTGCGGAAGGGGGTGGAGCGAGGGAGAACCATGACGGGCAACTGAAGGAGAGGCCTGGTTGGAATGTTTCGACTGCAATTGAGATGTAATTGGGGATGTAATTGGGGATATATTTTGGGATATAAATTGTGGGTGCAATTGGAGAAGTTTCTTGCAGGCTTGATACGAGCGAGACAGGTGGAGTGGGAAATGGAAGCGGCTGGAGGTGCAAAGTTCCCGGTTTGGGCAGTAAATAAGAGCAAGGCTTGGCGGTTCTGACGCTATGCTGGGCTGTGGGAGGCCGACGAGGGGAGCACGTGATTGGGAAGGTATTTCCAGGTATTTTTGACGGAGGGAGGCTGGGAGGGATGGTTGAAGATACCAGAGGTTTCGGATTATTTGTTGGTAAGATGTTGTTATTTTGGATGAGAAAGGATACGAGATCATGTAATCTGTAGGGATCCGGATAGAAAAAAAAAAAAAAATAGAACCTGGACAGTAGAAATTAACCGTGTTTAGTTAATTAAGCCATACAGCCAGGTAAAGGCGTGTTACTTCTGTATACTTCTCTCAGCCGCTGTCGTCAACCGCGGGGACTCTCTGATCTACATCTACATCCAAACGACTCCCATACCAACAACACATACAACTGCACCACACAGAAAAAGAGGGCTTCTCTTTGCACACAATCATTCGCGCGGTTCTCTTGCCGTTTTTCTGGCCCCGCCAGCAGCGTCTGGCGACCTTGCCATACCGGTTCCGTTCCCCCACTTTGCTGCCTGACATTATGCAGATTGGCGTGTAGCTCCAGAGCTAACTTGGTGGCCCTCTCTGCCTGCACACGACGCAACACGGCTTTCAATCTGTATGTCTCCCGCTCCAATTTCTGGATCAAGATTGATCTCAGTACCCAAGCGACCGTACTGTGAGGATATCAATTCATTCCTTCACTGATAGTATCTACTACGCAAGTCAATCCGGCCGACCATCAGGGTGATTGATTACCCCACCCTCCCTTTACCACAGGGAACAGAACATCATGGCATATGATAGACAAGCGATCCAGCAGAGTTTGAACTCTCTGCTGGCAAAGCTGACCGACCCTGACCCGGATATCCGCTACATGTCCCTCAACGACCTGTTGACCACCATCGAACAAGCCAACTCCGCCTACCTGTCCCAGGATGTCCATTCATGTTCAAGACTAGTGGAGGGTCTGCTGAAAGCCCTCGAGGATCAACATGGCGAGGTGCAAAACCAGGCGTTGAAATGGTATGTCTAATAGAACTAGAAAGGAAGCCCGGAAAAACAAAAACGCCCTACATGCTATTTCTTGTTAGAGTGCAGCTTTGGTGACTAAAATGTCTCTCTTCTTCCCACCTCTTTCGCAGTTTAAAACCACTTGTTACTCGCCTTCCTCCGGAAATAGTAACCCCCCTAATCGATAAACTCACTTACATGACGGGCTCTCAGACCATTGATACCTCCGTACCCAATACCGCACTTAGAATCATCTTGGCAGCTTTGCCTCGCCCGGATCTCGGCGCCCCTCCTTCTCGAGAATCCCAGGCAGGATACATGGCAGTATCCAAAGTTCTGATTCCTAGGCTAGTAGAAGAAACCGTGGCAGCTAATGGACAATCTACGGTGAAGGGGATGTTGGCAAATGATCCTGAAAAGGGATACAGCAGCGAGGCCCTCGATGTGTTGATCGAAGTAGTGAAGCATTTTGGCCCGATGCTCAATGAAAGGGAACTAGTTTCTCTGGAAGTGACAGTGATGGCCATTGTTGAAAATGATAACGCGGGAACAGTAGTAATAAAACGGGCGTTGACGGCCATCTCGGGTCTTTTGGCACACTTCTCCGATGCGCAGCTCAGCAAATTCGTTTCAACGCTGATAGAAAGCTTTCGATCATCACACCTCACATCCATCCACCGTCGACATCTCATTGGGACAATAGCGGCTTTGGCTAGATCAATACCTGCCAAATTCGGCCCTTATTTGAGGACACTGGCCCCCTTTGTGCTCTCAGCTGTCAGCGAACAAGAACTGAATGAAATGCGAGACGATGAGTCGGATACAGGAGAACACGACCCAGAAGAGGACGAATTACGCGAAACGGCCCTAGTGACGTTGGAGGCTTTACTTGGATCTTGTAGCAATGAAATGCAGCCGTATCTTGGCGATGCCATAGATGCCTCGTTGCGGTACCTCAAGTATGATCCCAATGTAGCTGAAGTCGAAGACGAGGAAATGGGTGGGACGCAGGATGAGGGTAGTGATGATGGGGCAACTGAGGAGCCCGAGGATGACAATGATGCGTTTGATGACTTTGAAGAAGAAGAGGGATACAGTGACATCGATGATATGAGCTGGAAGGTCCGTCGCTGCGCTGCCAAGGTGTTATACACGATCGTCGCAACTCAGGCGAATAGTGCGAAGGTCCTGGATGGTGGCCCGATATATCAACGAATCGCACCCGCTCTTCTCGCGAGGTTCACTAGGGAAAGAGAGGAATCAGTCAAACTGGAAGTTGTTGCTAGCATGACTTGCCTCGTCAAGAAAACTGGCGAAATCTCAGCAGCGATCAATCCTGACATACTCTTTTCCGATGCGTTTGGAAGGGGGAAAACATCTAGAAAGAGAAGAAGACAGGACAGCGATGCCAACCTGTTTGATTTGGAGTCAGAAATCGCATCTTCGGCCGCGATGAGTTCACCAATTACTATTCCCTCGACACCAAATTCGGGTCCTCAGGCAGAAATTGCAAAGTTGACTCCTAGTATCATCCAGAACATCGTCAAGCTATGGAAACGTGCGTCAATACCATTGAAGCAGGCCGCGATTTCGCTATTGAAAAGTCTCGCCCTTGTTCGATACGGTGGACTTGCCGATTTCCTACAGCAGATTGAAGACCCAATCGCAGACGCCTTAAAGACCTCTGCGTTATCAGGAGGCTTTTCTGTCTCTGCAGGTACATCATCCGTCAGCGCTGGCAGCTTGCAGATAGAAACTCTTAGTCTAATTGCTGCGATCTCGGAGACCCATGCGTCCAATGCGCTTCTGCCGTTCCTCATTGCGCTAATTCCTGGAGTTGTTAGCGCGGCGAATGACAAGAATTACAGGGTTGCAAGTGAAGCTCTTGGAGCTGTGGAACAAATCGAGAAGGCCTTGACACCACCCCGCGTATCTGCCACTGAACATGACCTTGGGCCGCAGTTAGAAAAGTTATTCGACATCATCGTTGACAGAATTGCGGACAACAGCTCTGATCTGGAAGTTCGTCAGCGAGCGATTCACGTCCTTGGCGTATTGCTAGGTCGCACTTCCGGAGCGCAGGGGCCCAAGTTCATCTCGCCTGTTCAGCGGGCCGCGGGGTTGTCACTGCTAGTCGAACGCCTGCGAAACGAAACAACAAGGCTTGCAACAGCTCGTGCCATCGATGATATTGCTTTGCTTGCTAGTGGCCCCGACGATGTCACATCTCCCTGGGTCCGTGACGTGACATTGGAGCTTGGAACACAGCTTCGCAAATCCGACCGCGCGCTACGGGGCTCTTGTTTAGAGGCGCTCAAAAGCCTTGCAATAAACCCACATACCCGGGCCCTCTACGACCAAAAGACAATACAAGAACTCACCGGTTTTCTCCTGCCTCTTCTCAATACTGAAGACCTACATTTACTCACCCCAACTCTCATTATCCTCGGCAAAATAATTCCTGGCAATGCGCATCAACTTATCAATAGCAGAATCGTGGCTGCCTTATGTTCTGTTGTGCAGGCACCTTTGGTGGGAACGGTTCTAAAGGCATATTTGCTTTTAGTTCGAGTGATTGGGGAGCAAGGAGCGGGGACTCCACTTATGCAGGCGTTTTTACGGGATGTCGGTGTCAATGGAGACCCTGCTGTTGTCGGGAGGACCATTGGGACACTGCTTGTATATGGTGGTCCAAAGATTGGAGTCAAGATGGAAGACTTCCTGACAGAACTTCAAACAGCTCAAGACGCTCAACGTAAATGTCTTGCCCTCGCTGTCTTGGGAGAAGTTGGCCTTCGCATGGGATCTGCGTGTCCATTAGTTCCAGAAACTTTTATCTCGAATTTCAACTCGAAGTCTGACAAAGTACGGCTCTCCGCTGCCATCGCCCTTGGAAATGCTGGCGCGAGCAATATCAAAGCGTATCTTCCAGTTATCCTGGAAGGTCTAGAGAAGTCCACGTCGTCAAAGTATCTCCTTCTTCATTCTCTAAAGGAGATTTTACAACATCCTGAAAGTGTCCGACCTGACGTTGCACCGTTTGCCACACGCCTTTGGCAACGCCTTCTCACGGCCTCTGATGTTGAAGATAACCGCGCAGTAGGTGCGGAATGTATTGGAAGATTGGCTCTCATCGAGCCGACCTCCTATATCCCCTTACTTCAGGTAAAGCAACCAGCCGAACTAAGTTGATGTCCCGTGATTGTCACTAACCAAACACTCTTCCTAGGAATACCTTTTAAATGAAAACCCTGCTATCCGAGGCACAGTCATATCGGCTTTCCGGTACACCCTTGCCGATTCCAGCGATGCCTACAACGACGTCCTGCGCCCACTGATCATTCCAGTGTTGGTTTCCATGCTGAGCGATACGGATCTTGGAAATCATCGTCTAGCCCTAACTACCGTGAATTCCGCAATCCACAACAAGGCTAACCTCATCGTCCCACATCTCAACAAAATCTTACCCGCTGTTATCAATGATACCCAAATCAACCCTGCCCTTGTCAGGGAAGTTCAAATGGGCCCATTCAGACATAGAGTTGATGATGGTCTAGAAGTTCGAAAGGTGAGCGGAACCTCCCCAGAAACAAAAAATTACCTATATCCCAACTTTCCCAGCTAACAACTCCAAACCACAAAAAAGAGCGCCTACGAAACACTCTACGCATGTCTGGAAGTAGCCTTCAGCACCATGAGCATCTTCGAAATCTTCGACCGAATCATCGCCGGCATCGGAGACGAACAGGACATCCGCACCATATCCAACCTAATGATCTCTAAACTAATTACGCTCGCGCCGGATGAGACTCGCGCCCGCCTCGACGACCTCAGTGCACCATTGCGCAAGGTCCTCTCAACTAAACCTAAGGAAAACGCAGTTAAGCAGGAACTTGAGAAGGCGCAGGGGGCGTCGTTGGGGGCCTTGAAGATTACGCGGGAGTTGCAGAAGGCGTTCCCGACCGCGGAGACATCTGGGGATCACCGTGCGTGGAAGTCGTATGTGGAGTGGGTAGCGAAGGAATTTGGGCCATTGATTAGATCCTTGACGAATGATGGGTAGGTTAAATTTGCTTGGCTAGGGTTTTGTTTGTGATGCGTTGCCAATGTTTCTTTGGACGGATTTTCTTTTTTGTCTCATAAGATTGGGGGAGGTAGAGGGGGCGAATGACCACTCCCTAGAACGAGACGAAGAAGATTGGGCTTCATGAAGGCTTGGTGGTCTTTTCGTCACCCGATCCCGGTTTTCGTTTTCTCGCCTCTTCTAGCCATTGAGAGATACAATATCCATGAAATGAACAGGAAATGAAGATATGCACGTAATGAACTTGTTTATTGTCGCTTTTTTTTGGTCCAACTAGTTTCTGCTTTCCACTCCGTGGTTTGAAATAGAAGTTAAACCTCTGCACCCTGAACACTCGCTTTGGCGACAAAAATATCAACACTTACCACTCATGCTTGAAGGACGCCTGCATTGCTGGTTCGGATTTGGGGGTCATCTTTTGGCAGCCAGCGACTGAATCGCCTAAGAACCTCAGCAGGGACGCAGTCGTCTTCATAGGATATGTTTCCAAAAGAAAGGCAACGCGAACAGTCAAGCCATGGAATTAGGGAACTGATCACTTACCGTTGAATAGTTTTAAAACATTTCATACAGTAAAAATACGAATCAGAAGAGACAGGTATGGGGTTTGGAAATATCCCTTCAAACTCACAGTACGTCAGGATATTTATTATTCAGGGAATAAACTTTTTCCATCTGGTCTCTAGCCAAAGTCGCCATTTGAACACAATATTATTTAAATAACATGCCTTAGTATTTCCCCAAAACTCGGGGTGCCAGCCCGCGAACTCCCAATCCAACAAGTTCAGATAACCCGCCATTGTGCATCAACACATTAGCCGGGTTGACGTCTACAAGTCGATTGAGCAGAGCTATGGAGGTAGTCTCGCGGTGGAAAAGATGTTTATATAGATTGAGAGTGTCTAGCGCTGTGGAAGGTGGACCAGAAGCTTGGTTTACCGCAAAATGGCCATCCCTATCGCGATTCAAAGTTGAAATCATATCATATCAAAGATTTAAGAAATTTACACTGGGAGTTGGTGTGGGCAGGGCAATCATAGGCACGAATGAAGCTTTGAATAAAGAAGAAGCACGTTATTTATTTAGTTCTGCGTTAGTTCTGATTTCATCACCAAAACTCCCTCAAAGCGCACGCGCATTATCAAATCATCGCCCAAAGGGGATCGCATGACCCTTTGTCATTGTTCTTTTTACTCTCGGTAGGGAGCGCATCCCAGCTCCCGCCATCCTGATCACTCAGGTTTGCCACTCTTGGTTAAATCCGGTCTCCAGTTCTATTGATTTCCTTCCCAGGCTTTGAAAGGCCGGGCGGGGAGCGGTATACAAGATATGTGATAAACACTCAATTGCCACCACAGATGCTCCTGTCGTCAGTTCCCTGGCGAAGGCCAGGGGCCATGTCTCGGAGATCCTTTTGTTTATATCGGGGATATGCACAATATTTCACCATTCGTGTGGCCCCCATGGTTCGTTGATGGTGATCCATCGAGTCTTCGTTGCTTGGCAGGCGGTTATTTAACAGGAATCAACGATTTTGCTTGCCGTAACCTAACTTGTCATAATAATCCTGTTATTCGCTGGAGGATGTGGACTGAAGGCGCCCACTGTAGGCCTTTGGGCGCATTTACTATGTAGAGTCAGCAACAAGGGACATCACCACTTGAATAGATATGTGATCTCATTCGAGCCTCCAGATGGAAATGGGTGGTTGAAAACCGAACAATGATGGGGAATAACATTTATTCCCTCAAAAGGCGAGTGATGTCGCATTCTTAGAAAATAGCGCGAGTGTGCTGGTTGGCTTTCAGGCTCTGGTGATGGAGTTTTTATGCGACCACGGCATATTGACCCCTGAGGCCATGCTGCATACTTGCTTAGATATTAGCTTACGAGCCACATGAGGTACAGTATGTATCTGTTCAAAATGGTCTTCGCACAACACCCCTCTCCAATTTATGAGGCACAAGAACTTCGTTGCATCCTTGCCGGGTGTACATCTGTACAGAACCGTACCAAACTGCAAGGACCAGGAGAACCAACCAGGGCGGCTAGCTGGCTGAGCCGTCACCATCATTACAGATCTGTACTGTGACTGCTGTGGCCGCGAGTGGCCACCCCACAGCGCCAACAGATGGCTTGCAGGAGGCGATTCGTCAAATGGCGCGCTCAGGAATCTCCAAGCCGGGGAGGGGGATGCTTGCTCCTCTGCAGCGATGCGATGGGTCCAGGGGTGGCTGGGCGAGAAGAAGCCGTCTATTCCCCGGACGGAGCCCTGTCTGCAAGGCTTGTCTTGTGTCGAAGTGCCCCAGGCCAATAAAACCATTGGTGTGAGTTTCTTGAGAGAGAGAGAGAAAGCGAGAATGGAGCGGAGAAGACACATTGTTGTTTCTTGAAACCTGACTCCCAAGCATATTCTGCATCTCGTAAATATTTAACTAGTTGTATTCTTTTAAACTTTCAAAAGCGCCCCCCAACATTTGAGACATCGAACCCCTTTTGATAACTTACCTTCTGCTTGTGCTCCCTCGTGTTTTTCCTTTCGTGCACTGTTGTTATTTTTAACTCAGCCCCAGCAGAAGAGCCAAACCGATCGGACAGACATAGCCTCGTTCTGCAGTCAAGAGCTGTTGATCCTGACCCTTGTCAGGCCGTTTATTATATCCAGACGCAGGAGAGCTAAATAGTTAACTAGCTACCACCAACTTTTTCGAGGCCGTGGCGGTTGTTTGAGCTTTCTGCTTTATTTTCCCGTTCCAACTCTTGATCAGCCTTTTCCATCATTCGCAATTGCCACAGGATCGCGGATATCGGGATTTTGAGTATGTATATAACCGCCGTTCCACCTTTGTATCACGACGCGCTGACGGTGCCCCCTGCAACCACCAGAGACTGACTGACCTCTTCCAGGCTCCTCATAGCTGGATGCATGTATATTTCCTGGGGTGCCCCCAGTGAAACCGCAAGTTCGGCGAATACCGCGGAGGGCCCCCCTGCTTCCAGGTGTAGCTGGTGAACATATCCTTGTTCTTTTGTGTTGTGATTCTTGTTGTTTCTGCTTGACAAAACAGCGCCGTACAGCATGAGGCCGCAAGTGCAGGTTCTTACGGCGGATAATAATTATGACACTCAGAACGTCGGCAACAGGTATTCGTACCTAAATACTCCAGCAGAGTTCCATGCGCCGACATTTCTCCCGCAAGACCAACAGCAGAGACATCATCCCTCGCTGCCTGTGAATGCGGCAGACCCCCCTCCACCGCCGCCGCTCGATCACTACGCTCATGCCCGCTCATCGTTGAATATGCCGACGATTGTGCATCACGATGTGTCCGAGAAATCCGCCTCCCTGCACGCTCACACCCAAAGAGCTCCGCCATTATCAGAGCACCCGGCGCAGTTTGCTCCATACGCAGATAATAATGCAGAGAATACTACAAATGCCCATCGCGACTCGAAAGTAGCTCCGTTTCCTCAGCCACCTCCCAGCATCGCCGTCTTACCGTCTCACGACCAGTTCGCAAACAAGCCCATTGCTGCCGTACAGGAGCCAGAACCAGAACGACGGGAAAAGGACATAGCCATCGTGCCCGACACCAATCCACTTGAATCACATACTTCTTTCACCGAATCCAGACCTAAATCCCTCAAGCCTGCCTACCCCATGACCCCAATTACGATACCAGACACTCCCCATTTGAGCCATTTCCCTGGCCAAGTGGCACATCCAACTCAACGATTACAAGGCGATACATGGAACTATGGACTTTGCGACTGCTCGGATATAGGCACCTGCTGCTTAGGACTCTTTTGTCCGTGTATTCTATATGGCCGAACACAGTACCGACTGAACAGAAAGTCAGAGCGAAAGGATCCTACGAATTTACTTGGCTTTGAAACATGCAATGCGTCTTGTACTGCGATGGCTTTGCTCTGCGGATGCCAGTGTATGTATCTGCTCCGCCCCAACCATCCCGTATTTTCACCTTTTATCCTTCCCGCCCTGCACAGCAAAACTATAGAACTAACCAGAAAAAAAAACACCAAACAGGGCTGCTAGCAACAATTCAGCACTCTCGCACACGCCGTGCGTACGGAATACCTGGCAGCATTCCCTCAGACTGCGTTCGAGCGACATGTTGTACATGCTGCACACTCATCCAAGACGAGAAAGAAATCAAGACGAGAGAAGAAGGAGTCCGACAACCCGTGTCAACACCATACCTTCCACCTAGCCATATGACCTTCAGTCCGCCGCCGCGGTGATACATTTCTCCATCCTTAGCGCTCCGAAATCGAGCTAAAATCACGTACCATACAGATACTCGTTGATATCATGATTGTGCCTCTCTTATCCCCGTATTCAAAGCCCAATCGATACCAATCGATACCAGCGTATCATAGAAACGATATTTTTTTTTATATAACGGCCAACGTTCAGCTACAGTTTATTCCGGTCGCCTCGGATCTCTTTACTCCGGCGCATCATCCGACACATAGTCTCAATTTTCCTAGGTCTTTCCGGTACTTAAATTAACTACTAACTACCATACCCACCCCCAGATGATTGTAACGAACACCAGTTAAATTTATTGAACGCCATCAGATACCCTCTTATTCTTCTTCCTTTTATTATTATTATCTTATTTATTTTCGAACTTTGTTCCTTTTAATGGTTTATTTATAATATTTAGCTTTTAACCCGTACCCCTGGTCGAGTAATAACCACGGATCCATGCTGAAGGCTATTTTATTATGTTCCCTTTCCTCGTTCCTCACGTTTATATATCGCCATCGGCCTCATAGTCCGGATTTCCTTGCCATATTGCTCCGCAAGAACATAGCCTATCATTTTATTTGGGCTAATGCTTCTTTTTATCCAGGGGTTGGGACCCAAATTTTGCACAAGAAAAGACTGTTATTATGTCAGAGTCCTAAGGGAACTGTTTCTTTACTTGCTTTGGCATTAACACATGCACCCTTTAGCTGATTTGCTGTATGTTCCTTTTATTTTTTGGTTTTTTCTCTCTCTCTCTTCCGTTTCTAAAGTTACTGTCCCTCCGCTTGGCTACTTGGAAATATGTATAATAGATTTGTCTACTAGGACTCTTTGGAAATCATCATCCTCACCCTTATTATCAGCAGCTACAGTGCCAACTCAGTTTGAAGCGCACTAGGCCAATTTGGTTCTCAGCATCGGTATCAAATGGCCAGGCCTGTGGCTATCCGCGCCTGGTGGAGAGTACAAAATGCCTTAAGAAATGCCAAGATCCTGGGCGCGACTTCTTGGCAATATAAGCTTTGTAAACCTTAAATTATCGAAGGATCCACTGGCAGACTACTTTTACGATATTCTATTGGCTGCGCTGGCTTTCTCGTGATAACACTAACTTAAATTGGCGATTTCTTGGCGATGTGTTGCCCAGGCTGACTAAACACCATGAGCCGCAGGATCCACAGATGCCTCTTCGGGACTAGACCATCGACCTGGGGCATCAGGAACTTTACTCCGTCGAGCCGCGTTAACGACAGAACAACCCCTCGGTTGCCCGCCAAAGTGCCTTTGGAATGGAGAGAGAGTTGTAAATAGAAGAAGGATATCAGAGGGAAAACCCACATCAGCTACGAACTACAGAGGACTCCTCCTATTTTTCTCCCGTTCTTTTTCCCCTCACGCCTTTGATTTTCTCTGATGACTCTTCATGCCTATCTTACAAATGCGAACCAACCAGATTATTTCGCTTCGGCTGGCCGTGATAGTTTCACTACCTAAGACGCTCATTTCTAGTGGCTACCAGCGTATCGCCTGATCTTTCTTTGCCCCTTCTGGCGGTTGGAATACCAAGTCGCACCTGTGTTTCCCCGGATATACACAGAAACGCGGAACACACCTGGTCGTGGGCCGTTGGTCATAAACCAAAACCTCCTCATCTTCCCATCCAGCCCCCACGGCATTGGAATCAGCGCTGCACGAACGATCACTTTACACCATCACTGGCATAAAAGATTTTTGGCGGAGACGGGAAATTTGGCATATAACAGAGCGCGCTGGGTGGGATTGGAAGGGTTATAAATCGCGGGATTCCGATAAACTCCCCGCTCTCACCAACGATCGCCTGATCTGCTCTTTGTACCAGAAGCTCTACCGGATGTGTGGATGGCACTCGAGAAAAACGCCGCGGACTGCGGGCACTGGACGTTATGAGTTTTGTAGGGTGGTTGCTGGCTCGCAATGAGTCCGACCGCTCTCACCCAGTTTGCCCGACTACCAAATTGGGCAAAGGAGGTAGGTGAAAGGGACCTGGCCAATCTTCCTTATATACCGGCTCAGATGATGATGTTTTCTCGTATTGGTTCTCATGGTTTTTTGCTTGTATTTATAGGAACCATAATCGTCAACGATACATTCACTATTACCCTAACAGAAAATGCCATCTTCAAACCGGCATGCACGGATGTGCCGATCATCAACCTTGACAATCCAACGTCAATTGCTGACATGGATGAACCGTTCTACGCCTCCACCTCTCCACAGATGTACGTCATCGCTACAGCCACAGTTATCAGTTACCTTCTCGTCATCATCCTGTTCATAACCCCTCGCACTTTCTTTATCGGTGGTCGAGGTGGTGGGAGCTTCCTGGGCCGGCGTGGGCGGTTAAGTAGCTCGTATGGAAGCTCGTCCGTAATCGGGGTTGGTGGTCGGCCGTGGTTACAGAAAGTAGCCGCCCTCACCACTGCAATATCCCTTACCATTGCGACGGCGGACTCCGTCCGTGTTGCCAAAGAGCAATATGAGAGAGGATTCATGGACTCGAGCGCACTGACAGAAGAGGTTATTGGCGGACTTGAGATTCGAATCGTCCGCGTCATTTCGAGCACTTTTCTTTGGCTTGCGCAGGTCCAGACTTTGATTCGCTTGTTTCCACGCCATAAGGAAAAAGTAATCATCAAATGGACAGGTTTCGCATTGATAGTGCTGGATGTAATATTCAGTATTCTCAACAGCTTCATCAGCCGGGCATCCGCTGCGATTCGACCTAGTAATATTGTTGAGGCCATACCCGCTCTCAATTACCTCTTCGATCTATCTTTAAGTTTGTTGTACGCTGCCTGGGTTATTTTTTACGGCCTCTCTAAACATCGTTTTGCCTTCTTCCATCCCAAAATGCGCAACATTTGCCTGGTGGCTCTGTTATCTCTTGTTTCAGTTGTTATCCCCATTGTGTTTTTTGTTTTAGATCTTTCGAAACCTAACGTTGCCGGCTGGGGGGAGTATATTCGCTGGGTTGGGGCAGCAGCGGCGAGTGTGGTGGTTTGGGAGTGGGTCGAACGCATTGAGGCACTGGAAAGAGACGAGAGGAAAGATGGGATTCTAGGGCGAGAGATTTTTGACGGCGACGAAATGCTGGAGGTTACCCCATCCCAAGAGGTCGATTGGCCCGGCCCGCATAATGATAAATATGACGACGGCGGAGGTGCAAGTTCTGGTTCAGGGTGGGGAGGCGTTATGAGTCTAACTCATCGACCCCTGAGGACTCGAGTAACATTCCAGAGCCGCTTACCTAAAGCCCGGAGAAGGACCAGGAAGGCAAAGGCCACAACAGCTACAGCGCCAAACGGCGGGTCTGCTCACAGTAATGACGATGTCCATCCCACGCCTCCCCCAAATATGGCGACCCCTGTCAGTCGAACGGATACTGTCAGTGCTGCAAGCACAGTGTACCGAGTGCGGTACCATTCCGTTGGAAGCCTTACTTCAGCAGGAATGGATTATTCGCCAGATGAAGATGGCCCAAAGGAGTTTCCGGCCCCTGCTAACCTACCAGCTACTACCAATAGAAATCTCTATAACTATTCCCCGCCAATACCTATAGTGAACTCAGGACTAGGGTGGATAGTGCTAAATAACCCGTTTAAGAAACGACGCGCTTCTCCACCGACGCAAGTAGCAACAGCTCAAGCAAAAGTGACAGACACTTTGCAATCGGGCTCCCGTACGGCTTGCTCCGCTAACGATGGTAGTGCGAATGATAAATCGTGGAATCTGAAATCTAGGCTTGACACGATCCGAACCTACCGGCCTTGGGACAAAGGTAAATCGTCGCGCGAGAAGGACCCTGAAGCACCCCTACCCGTCACCGTCATTCCTGCACCAGCAAGGGGCCCCAGGGGCCAGTCACCCAGCAGATCCGACGGAGAACAAGAGACACCAGCTGAAGACCAGCACGATATGCGAAGCAACTCTGATCTCCCAGTCATGGTAATTCCAGCACCATCGCGATTATCAAGGACGTGGTCACGACCTACTATAGAGTTATCAACGCAGGCTGGAGACTTGGTCAATGAGCGAAGGACTGACCCGTTGGACAGGTCATCAACAGGAGATGGTCCGTTGCCTCGACCAAGCCCAATGACAGAAACATCCCGGGTTGGACCTTCGAACGAGCATCGTAGGTCCGCCCCTACCTTGGCATTAGACGCGACTTCCTCATTGTCTGTTCCGGCAGATGCCCCTTCGGCAAACTCACTATCTTCAGCACAAGGACTTCGGTCGCATTACTCCCATCATTCACACGACTGGGGCGGCGGGCTCGGACGACGGGTCTTTTCGACGCCTGAGGTGCCCATGTTGACAGAAGAGGATGATGCAATTATTCAGACTGTACGGGAGCAGCAGCTGTCTTCGCCATCGTCCGATGATGGCGGTGATGTTGCTACTGACTCCTCCTCTTCCTCTCAACGTGTTCCCCCTGTTGCGTTACCACCACAGGACGATGAGGAACTTCATACGACTTCTGCGACAGAGCCAATTCCCCCATCGCCATCTTCGGTCAGTGCCGTGACTCATCGTCGACATATTTCCTTTTCAGACTCTAGTCACGACCGAGGGGGATATTGTGGCCCCAGCGATCCGGATCCTGGAGCACAGCGCTGACATTGACACTATGTGCGACACATGGGCCTCCGGGGAGGCTGAGAACCAAACAAAACCAAAAATTAAAACTCGGGCTAAGATAAAATATGGGGCTGCCGCCGTGGCCAGCGGTTTGAAATTTCTCACTGCCACCCTGGAGTTTACTTCTGGGGTTAGCCCGACTTTTGTGTTGCAGTCCTATGACGCTTTGTCTGCTTTTGCACTTTTAGCGCGGAGTTTCCTTTTTTGGGTGTGAACTTCTTGGTGGGCAAATCTTTACGGCAATTGGTGTATATATATATATATATAAATGTGCGGTGTACGGGACTTGGAGGGTGTTTTGTGCTTTCTCTTTTTGGGGTTGGGTTGAGGGCTGGACATTTTGGATGGACAATTTATCATTACATATCTTGGGTCATTGGGCTATCTTTTGATATATATATATATATA
>QGQJ01000716.1:0-11759 GCA_003206725.1 Blastomyces emzantsi
GGGTCTACTCGGGCCGCCGCGGATGGCTTCGAGATAGCCGGTGATCGCTTTGCGACGGTCGTCGGGTAAGTTGCGGGCGCTCCGGTCGCAGACCCAGGCGTGCGCACCGCGGCGGCCCGAGTAGACCCAGAGGATGTGCTCGAAGCCGAAATCCTCGCGCAGGGCTGTGTCGATGACTTTGATGGCCATGGTGGCGAAGGACCAACATTTTCGGCAGATGTTGGCCTTTGTGCAGCAGGTGCGGATATCGTCGTAGTCTGTAAGATCGATGTCAAAGACTAGTTCTTTGGAGACGGGTTTGAAGCGGCTGGCTTTGCGGAGAGTTTTGCGGTCGCGCGGGTTTGTGCTGTAGACGGGTCCGATTTCAAAGCGGGTAGGTTTTAGGTGGAGGATTTCTTTGCGGAGGCTGTATTGATCCTGTTTAGTATTTTATGTCTTCCGGTGTAGCAGTCCATTTTTACTTCTGTTTTTTTCTTAGGTTATTTACATACAGCTCTGCGCTTGGGAAGGACTGATACCGTAGAACGGCATTATTTTGAAGTGTGAATGCGAATTCTCGGTTCCCAAAGTCCGGTGAGGGTTTCACGCCGTGGTTTAGCCAGTGGAAGAAGTATCTAAATGGAAATAGGCGTAGGTAGAAAGCGTGCATTATTTCTGAGTCTATTTGCACCGGAGCAGGTCCAGAGGGTCTAGACACACGAATTAGAATCAAATTTCCGCACCGTGAGAGCTTGAAGGCAGCGTACATACTTGGGAGGCGGCTCTGGGGAGCTCTCAAGCTTTGAGGTCGCAGCAGCGCTGTACGCCAGAAATTCTTCGTCATCGTCGTCGTCGTCGTCGTCGAATAAATCTTCTAGTTTGACAGCCTCCATGGTATTGGGTTTTGTGGCTCCTGCTTGTTGCGCGGTAGTCGCCGGGGAATCATCATCATGGTTGCCAGTTTCAGGTTTGACATGGCCAGTGTCTGACTCCGGACCATCTGGTAAAATATCATTGTCTTCTTTGTCGGAATTCGACATGATGGGCAGCGTTGGGTGGTTGTTTGTGGTTGCAATTCCCTCACTGTCGGATGTCTGATACCTGACATCCTTTTGCTGGTCGTGGGAGACGCGACTGAGACGCGACGCGAAAGCCTATTAAACCCGATTAGGTAATTTATGCGCGAGTCATCTCGCGGCTAATTTACGCCCTCCTATTGGTCATCTAGCGCGATGAGGCGCCTTTTTTGGGAATTTCATCGACGCCGGGCCCGAAAGGGCAATATTAACTTCATCTTCAAACCTATACAAGCTAGAAGTCGTTCGCTGCTGTCCGAACCACTTGGTAGCGTTGATTTGGAGCCAAATCTCATGCTATAGGCCTGCCATGGGCATAACAATATGCTGTTTGACGTCCCTGGTGCTAAAATAGCAGTTCACCTTCACCAAGGTTCAAGTTAACTTAGCTCAGAGCAACTTTTGCATGATCCGCAGAAACCCTACCAAGGTACTACCTGAATTCCCACATTGACTTCGCATGACCGAGAACTCTACATATTTTCTTGATTCTTCTTCGTATTTGCACCTTCGCCCGTTTATCATACATTCTCTCCGCCCATCCATGACGTCGATCAGCCTCCAGAAAAGCCGATCACTTTCCCGAAGGCTAAGAGAAAATGGCTCCAAGCGTGATTTTTCGGGGTTACAGACCCCTGTCCAACTGAACTAACCCAAAACTTGCATATCGATATATAGGGCGTGGCGTTGTGCTGTGTCCGCTGATAACCGGTGATTGGAATCGGAGCTTGAAACTCCCTCAGGCATGGATTGCCACGTTCATTCTAACACCAGCACGCAGTTCACACGTGTTTTATGCAGGCCATTTGGGATGTGAGCTACAGATCTGTACTTGATCGGGAGTTACTGCACGGACGGTTCTCATTATCTCCAATCAGGTCTAACAAATCAACCTCTAATCACCCTACTGCGGGACATGAATCCCGATGCTAAACCTGATCGGGAAGAGCCCTATCTTGGTTCTTGGAGCTGGACAGGTTCCGCCCTTCCGGATGAGTTGATTAGCGCTAAGGAAAATTCGAGATGTCGGTGACTCGAAGGGCAAGGGGGAAATTTAATGCTTATTCCCTGAGCGAAAAATGGAGCTTGATCTTTCTTTTGCTTTTCATACATCTTATACACCCTTGGGAGCTGGATACATTGCAATTCGCTCCAAACATTTCGACCTTGAGACGACGTGCAACTTGTTGTTCTTTAATTAAGTTGACGTCAATCCTGATATCGCAGTAGGAGCGCTTTTTTCTTTCATCCCCCCTCCTCAGCAATTTTCCACAATGAGCAGAACCTCGGTGCAACTGTCGCTCCCGAGTACATCTCACCATGCCATTATAAAACCCCCACCTACAGGGCGTCTCGTGGCGCCTGCATTGGCGGACTCTGAAAATGGATCACAAATGGAATTGGTGCAAATGCCTCAAACGGCTGAAGATGTTCCCAATAATGAGGGCGCACGGCCTGGCCCTAGGTCCAAAGGAATGGCAGCCGTGATAATCATCGCAGCGTCAAGCATGGTTTTCATGAACTCGGTTTTAAACGGCATGTTGACAGTGGGATTGCCATCAATCGCTCGGGATACTAATTTGCCCGACAGTCTCATGCTATGGTGAGATATTGCCATTTCGCGGTCTATACTAGGATTTTGTGTTCTCGATATTAATTTACATCTTCAACTTTCAGGCCAGCATCAGTTTTCGGCCTGACTTGTGGCTGCACGCTTCTGCTCTCTGGGTCCATCGGGGATCTTATCGGCAGCCGTACCGTCTACCTCACCGGTAGCCTTCTGCTTTCCGCGTTCACTTTAGGCTGTGGTCTGGCAAGAACCGGCATCCAGCTGATTATGTTCCGCGCAATTTCCGGAATTGCCATATCGATGTGTCTACCCACCGCCGTTAGCATTATTACCACCTCATTCCCCACGGGCAGGGGGAGAAATATTGCGTTCGGCTGTCTAGGCGCTGCTCAACCAGTGGGCTTTTCTATAGGCATTTCTCTCGGAGGCGTACTGGTTGATACGATTGGCTGGCGATATGGGTTTTACATCGTCACTTGCGCCACCGTCCCGTTCTTTCTGCTTGCCCTCTGGGGAATTCCTAAGGATCCTCGCAAAACAGCCCCCGTTACACGCCAACGCCTAGTCTCTGAAATTGACTGGGTAGGAAATGTACTCATAAGCGCCTCTTTGGGAATGTTCTCCTACAGCTTCGCGTAAGTCAAGCGGGTCCTACTTCCCTTGCAACCCTATATACAATATATTATTTATATAAGCCATTATTACTAACCTCCTCGTTTCTAGCATAATGTCCGGCGGCATAAAATCCCTCATCCGCCCCGGCAATCTAGTTGTCCTCATTCTGTCCGTCCTTTTCCTCGTCGCCTTCATATACTGGGTAATCCGCCAAGAATCCCTCAACCGCGTCGCCCTAATCCCCCCTTCCCTCTTCCGTTCCACCCAAAGCAGCCCCAACCGCGCCCGCAACTTCTCCGCTGTCTGCATCTCCGTCTTCTTCACCTGGGCCATTTTCAACGGCCATCAATACTTCACAACCCTCTACTTCCAAAAGGTCCAACACCTCTCCTCGCTGGAAACATCCGCCCGCTTCGTCCCCATGATCGTCTCCGGCGCCCTTGCAAACATCATCACAGGCCTCGTCGTCAGCCGCATCCGCGCTGATATCCTCTGCGTCGGCACCGCGGCTGTTTCAGCCGTCGCACCGCTCCTAATGGCTTTCGCTGACCCGTCGTGGTCCTACTGGACAGCGGCGTTCATTGCGACAGCGGCAATCCCGATATTGGCAGATACTCTCTTTACAATTTCCAATCTCGTGATCACGTCCATTTTCCCGCCGAAGACGCATGGGTTGGCTGGTGGGGTGTTTAATACCATCTCGCAGATTGGGATGTCCGTGGGGCTGGCGGTGACGGCGGTTATTTCTAGTGCAGTGACGGAGGATGAGAGGCGGCAGCTTGCGAGTGGTGGTAAGGTTGGTCTGGGCAATGATGAATATGCCTTGTTGAAGGGGTACAGGGCCACGTACTGGACATTGTTCGGGGGGAGTGTTATTATTGTCGCGCTGACTTGGTGGGGATTGAGACGTATTGGGAAGGTTGGCCTTAAAACAGAGTGAGCGGGGGAGTAGCATTGGAAGCTCTTTTTGTTTCTTCCTTTCACCAGGGGGCGTGGATAATTGCCTTTTGACGGACCATTTTATGCTCTCTTATGCATATTACTTCACATTTCTTGTGCTCTCGAGATCTAGAGAATGAGTCGGCCAGCGGGAAGTTTGGCCTTCATTTTCAGAAAACGGTAATACAAGGATAGATCGCGTTTGGAAAAAAAGTGAAAAGTTTTATTTATAATTATCAGATTCATTCATTCATCGCTAAGTTTATCTAAATTGCCCTCTCAATTAAACATGGAGGAAGTGGATATATAAACATAATGCATCACCAAACCTAGGCCCTAGATACGGCAATGAGAAGGATAGCTTTTCCTATATTCGTTTCAGTGAGCCTCAACTGATTTGCTGCTAACTTGAGTTTTCTCCTTCAGCAAACCCTGATGGTCTTTTGCAACCTGATTATTTTGAGCCTGCTCATCTCTGATCTTCTGAAGGAGTGTTGGATACTATATTGAAAAAATTGACAAGGGGGTCAGTATCAGCTCTCTATATACAGATATATATAGATAAATCAAATTTAGTAAAGAAAATTCACATACCCAACGCTCCCCAACATCCGGATGGCTCTTAATCCGATTCATTAGCGTCGCTTCCCCTAGATGTCCCCACTTTCCCTTCGAAAACGTAAACTCAATATCATCCTGCCGGATGCCGTTGCGCTTGATAACTTCCTCACGAAGCGCTTTGACGTGCGCGGGCACGTCCATACTCTCAAACGTAGCGTCATAGCTTACACCCTGGAAGAAAGGGACGCTGTAGCGGGCACCACTACCTCGCGCGGGGCTTAGGACGCGGTGTGTAGTGCTGTATGGATATATATAATTAGCTAGAGTCGCTTTTCGGAGATCAAAGGGGAACAAAAAAGAAAAGACGAATCGAAAAACCAACCTCTGACAAACCCCCTGCGTCATCGCCTCCAACCCCTGCCCAATCGCTACGACAAACGTCCCATCAATGGGTGGACAATCCACCCACTCCCCCCGATGATTTTGCACCTGCAATCCACGATGATGGCTCGCCTGCAATAAATAGCTCGTAAGCATACTATCCTTATGCGGGCCCACGCCTTGGCTTTCCCCCTCATCCCCTTCAACACCCAGCTCTTGCAGATCCGGATATTTGACAATCTTCAGCTTGTGCTGCTGTTCCTTGTCGAAGAAGCGTTCAAAGGCGTTCGCGGGCAGCCCGATCGCTTCTGCCACGAGTGAGGTGAATTCCATGCTGATCGCGCCCATCTTGGTCATGTACTGTTCATAGACGGGGCGGAAGCGGGGGAGGGAGGTGGAATCGGGCCATTGGTTGGGGGCTAGGAGATTGTGGTAGAGAGGGTCGGATGGGGAGGGGATGGGATGTGTGGTTGAGAGGTCTATTTGTTCACGCCAGTCGGTTTTGAAGCGTGTTATTTCGTTGCCGAGGCGGGAGTAGCCTGTTTTGAAGGAAGGGAGGAGGTGGAAATCAATTAGCCTTTTGATTCTTCTGATTTTCGTTCCTATCTTCAAGTAGTGGTAGCTATATCATACCCAGAAAACTAGGCGCATTCTTCATCTCTATTTCCAACTTCTTCTCATCCGGCAACTCAAAAAACCTCTTCCCCTCCTCAATAACCTCCTGTGTCAGCTTATCATCGACGCCTGTGTTCTTGATATAGAGGAACCCGACTTCGAGAAGCGCATGCCGGAGCGAGTCAAGGAAGGCCGGCTTCGTTGCGTGGTTGCGCGCCTCGGAAAGATCGAGGATGGGAATGGAGGTGAAGGACATTGTTGATATGTGTGTTTGTATATATGATGATATCAGAGAATGTGAGTGGAAGGGCAGGGTATGCTTCTTATTATGTGCTAGATAGAGGTGATTATTGAACCCTTATCCGGTGGTGTCATTGCGGGTCGGAATTGCGGGCGTATTTAGTGAGGGGAATGGGACCTCAATATGACGACAGTTTTATCCTCGGCCGGGAATAGGCAAAAGAGGTTTATATTGCCCATTGCCGAAGTCGGGACCTAGCAAACTTGAAGCTGATATATAGCCTGGCATTTATTTCAATTCGCATAGTGCGATTTATATAGATGAAATCTAACAAGGTATTTAGGAGAGAACCGCAGATTTTCAAAGAAATTGCATATGTCAGAAACTTTTTCAAACCCCGCTAGATATTGACCTAAATAACACCAAATCAATCCAATTGGAAACAAAAATACCGCTCCCTCAATTCAGTACATGAAGGCCTTGAATTCTATTCTATATTTATATGGCAACCGCATTCTCACTGGTGTTGAAATGTTTAACAACGTCCTCAAACAATGTATCAACACCCGGCAGGACAAACGATGGTCCAATGTCAAAAATATCAGTCAAGTTGCCCGCCCCATTTTCCCTCGCCGCACCCTGACCATGGTCGATTTGCCGTGTTATCGGCAGAGATGCTCCAATTCCAGCTCCCGCAGGCAACGCGCGTTCGAGCGGGCCATATGCGCCGAATATGTTCTCCAGGCCAGTCTGAATCAGAGAAGAGGAAGCATCAGCTGTGATCTGAGGTACGAGCTGTTTCCAATCGCCCGACCCTACCCGCTGGATCTGCGCAGCGGCATCGATCAGGATGTATTCACCGGTCCGGAGATCGGGGAGTAGAGCGCGACACGCGTAGTCTAGGGTTGTCTGGAAAATAGGTCGCAGGGTTTTCATGTCAAATACGGTCAACTGGTGGCGGGGTTTCCCTTGTTTCTGCTGCTGTTCCTTGTGCGATTTGCCGGTACCTTTCCGCTTAACGCGGGCGAAAGAGATGGCGAATGTTTGGCTTTTACGGTTCATGGCCAAGATCTTTGGTTGAGATTCTATGGTGTAGGTTGCGTCATCTTCCATTAGCAATACTAGCTTGACTTGATCGGCCACAGTATCCCAAACTACCAACTTGTCGGAGAGGATGACCATGTGTCGATCTAAAAAGCCCACCTCGCGCGGTGTGCCAAGGTACAGGTTATCCCGTGCGTGGCAGATCTCGCCGCTCTTGGGGTTGATGAGATAAACTAGCCGCGCTCCGCCCTGGTCGGTCCAGCAGACAACGAGAACCGAACCGTCGTCTGAAAACGCGAGACTGGCCGCTTTGGAAGACGCGGCAGATTCCGAACCCTCTGCGATTGTTTCGAGCGCGATGCTATGAATGGCTCTCCAGGCTTGCAGAGGCTGGTTCTGGTTGTCTTTGATCGTCTGACCACTGCGATAGCGAGCACTGGGAGACCAGATTCGGACAACGGCGTCTTCTCCAACAGTGACGAAAGTGGAGCCTGCAGGATTGGATGCTAGATCCAGCACTCGCGCAGACCCGAGCGAAGAATTGAAATGAGGCGCATCAATTCGAGTACTTAATTCCCATTCCTTCATACTTTCATTCCAGCGCCAGAATTTCAAAAATATTTCTCTCTTTTCCCTTCGAGACGTAATGGTCGTAGGATATAGCACGCTTACATCTTGAGGATACTGTAGCCATTCATCAACTGTTGATAGCCACTCCCCATCTGACGTTATCCCGAGGAACTTGACATCGGGTGTTGTTAAATCTGTTCCTTGCGGCCCCGTCTTGATTACCGTGGTATTGGTTCTAGCAAGCGCTTGACGAGATACGTGCTGGTTGGCGAGTACATTAAAGGTCTGAAGCGACGATGCGTTGGGGGGACTGTCAGAGGATCGACCGGGGGAGGAGGAAACTGCCGCGAGGAGATGTTCGGATTGTATGGGGTGTAGAACGGCAGGCAAGCGAGCTAGGTCGGCTTCAACTTGTTTCAAGGCTGATGATTTATCCTTTTTGGTTCCGCGCTGTAATTTCCGCGCGACCATACCATCCACTTCTGATGGTAACTGCAGGCCGCTAACACTAGCAATTGGGCGCAACTCTGATGTAGAAAGGACCATGGCAGAATTATCTGCAAGCCGAACTGCGTAAAATTTCCCTGTGCGAGAGACAACAATGGAACAGATGGGGGACGACAAATGGGGTAGAAACTGTTTCCTTCCTGTGTCAAGCTGATATTGTACGATGACAGTCTCCGAGCCACCTGAGATAATGTAGTTACCTGTATGAACAAGGATTAGCTCTATTTTTCAGTATTTTTTTTTATTTTAAGGGCAATTATTATTTACCGTCTTGCGACCATTTCACAGTTTTGACAGCGTTCCGATGCCAATGCAGACGGTTCGTCACTAAACTTGTTCCGGCTTCGGATTTGTTCTCGGTCCGCAGTAAAGAATTGAGAATATCATGGTAGATCAAGATTGCACCCTCCTTGTTTCCCAAGGCTAGGTCGACTACTCGTGTGGCAGGAGAAGATACCTGGTCCAATGGCGAGCGTTCTCGGATATCAGAGCAAGTAACGGAAATCGGCAAGGTAACCTCTAGCCAGGTATAATTTATCGAATCCAGCGCTTCCAGTCGCAGCTTAGCTGTGTAGCCCACAAACAGCCGGTAATCAGCAATGACTATGATGATCTTTCCATCAGAGGATATCTTGAATTCGTTGGCCGTTGTGGACATTTCCCGAATGACTCTGGTATTCCAGGAATCGGATCCTCCCTTGGTGTGCATGGCTATCTCTACTTTCCCCGAGCCGGCACCATTCATTGAGACCACAACATCTTCATGTGGGGAATCCTGGCCACCGGAGCCAGTACAGATATCAATAGCATATATTTTGCGGGCAGCATTCCAAGTTTCAATCAGTTCCCCTGACGCCCAGTCCCACTTCACAATGGCTCCAGAAAGCGTCGACATGTAAAGATGTTCCGCATCGACGAGGGAGAGTTTACAGTCAGTAATGCGCCGCATCTCTTTCTGTATCTCCAGCGTCCGTACCATACTGGATGTCGCTACGGAAAAGACCCGAGCGAAAGTATTGGAGAAGAGTATGAAGTGTCTATGCTGTTGTTAATATCGTGATGTCGTACCATTGTAAGAGATACAAAACGAGAAACCCGGACGGGGGGGCTCAGTACTAACTTCTCATCGGGTGTGATAATTGTGTCAATAGCACTAAATCTGCCGCCAATCGTACGTGATACGGACCATTGAGCTGACGTCCCTGGTTTATCCGAAGGTTGAACCTCCCCTGATGACTTTCCCTTGCGCTTTGATACAGTGGCAGTCGTTTTAGCCGTAGAGACATCGCTAGTCACAGTCAGGGCGTTATCCGCAGACTGAGGCCCCTTTTCCTTCCGACCATGCTTCTCCTTGTTTCTTGGAATTTTAGACGGTGTCCCTTGGTCTACACTATTTTTCTGTTCTGGAGATTTATCAGGAGTGCTGGATGGCTTCGCAGGATTCGGGGATGCGGTTTTCTCGTTGCTGGCGGTAGAAACGTCACGACCGATCTTGCGTCGCTTCGTCCGATTCTGTTCAGGACCAATTTTCTGGTCGTCTTTCACATCGTCAACGGCCAATTGCCGTTTATCCGCCTTCCGTGCGGGAGATACTTTTGAGGCCATTCTTCTGAGGATACGGAGGAGGCAGACTCAAGAGCACTTGTCAGGCCGAGGCCAATATGCTAGGATAAAAGATCGCACTGCAAACACATAAGCTATATCAGCAGCCTTATGCTATTCCATAAAATTCTGAATAATAGTGATCGCGTGTAGAACTTCCAATGTTCTCTCCCGTACTTGTTTTGTCGTGCACCAGAGAAAGAAAAAAAAATACAAAAATGCGTTTGCGCTAGGAAAGCAACCTTGGAAGCTAAAAGAAACAAAGTTTGGGCGGGCAGAATCGCACACCGCCTATTACATCCTTACATAAGCAACCGCGACAAAATCTTAGGGTTCAGGACAAAAAATTCATGCCGCGACTCAACCACAGCGATCTTAACTTCCTGCACAACGTTCTTATCGCTGTCGCTGAGATTCTACAAGTGCTGTGCGTGTTGAGGCCTGTTAGTTATACTGGTGCAGCGCAGATTTATTTCTTACACATCCTCTCACGCCTCCAATCTCCAACTCCCCTTGTCCACCACTGCCACCGTAATCGTCTTTCTCCGCCAGAGCGTTCAAAATGATCATCCCCGTCCGCTGCTTCTCGTGTGGGAAAGTATGTGTCTTACGCAGGCGCAGCAGTTTATTCTTTCAGAAAATCATTTCTAACATAGGTATAGGTTGTTGGTGACCTTTGGGAACGATATCTAAAACTCCTCGATGAGGGCGTCCCCGACGGGTGAGTTAGCTTCAGCGTTTGAACATGGATACATATATATGCGCGAAAGAGGAACATTGGCTGATAATGGGTAAACCACACGAAAAACAGGGATGCGATGGACCAGCTTGGTTGTAAACGATACTGCTGTCGCCGAATGCTCATGACCCATGTTGACCTTATAGAAAAGCTTCTCCGGTAAGGATACAAAACCCGCATTTGTATTTACCTTCAAGCCTAGCATGCTTTTCTCTTTACTATTTTACGCACGCATGTTTGTTTCCTTTGCTGATCATTTGATGAATTATCTATATGTATAGGTATAACCCTGCGGAGAGAGACCGAGCGAAAACCCAGCTGTAGCTACTGAAGCTCCTTGCATCCTACAACCACGTTATTCGATCAAGTTCATGAGTTATTATTTATATGAAACTCAAATCTACGGAGCTCCGCAAACTCACTCACACGCACAACCCCTGCGGAAAACACATATCAACGTCCATTTTTCAGCCCCCTTCGGACCTCCAGATAACGCCGTGACGATGACCGCCTTTTCCGGCCCCTCCTCGCTTCGACGAAATCCAAGCCGATCTACATCCCCGTCAAAAGTCAAAATCCCTTTTTAGTTACTTCTAGTCAATCATGATTTGACGAACGACTTCACGAATCCATTACACCTGTTTGTTACTTCTCAGAGGGTTGAAGCATTTACGATATAGAATCAAGCCCTCCCCACACCATAATTACGACGAATTTTTATCCTTTTCTTTCTCCTCCTTTTCTACTGGATAATATACTTCGTCCATAGTGGCCGTTTTTGGGGTAAACCCGTTAAAGGTACACTAACTAATGCTTGAAGTTTATGGGGATTTGGTTATTGATGGGACTGGAAATGGGTCGGGGGACGTGCACAGCGCATTTGAAATGCTCGTTACTCTATGACCAATGGGGGTGAAGAGGAAAAAGAAGGTAATTTTATTCTTTTATCATTAACTACTCATGGTTCAAATGAGAAAATGTACACTACTGTAGTCGTTAAAGAAGAAAAAAAATGTATCATACAGATCGAGGAAACTGTTCCTTCTTTGCGGTGGACTAGCTGCATGTCTACCCTCTCTCCCCGCTCTTCACAAGCATCAGCATTACTCAAATCTAACTAAAGTCAAGGGGAAACGATTGAACTTAGTCCATCGCCGACTTTTTGGGGGCCAAACACTAAGAAACCTTGTTGCACGTTGCAATGGAGCATGGTTGTTGGTTGGTCAGCAATCTTGCAGCAGTTTGCCGAAGAAGGGAGGGTTTGACGGCCGGGATTTTTTCATTCCCTTTCTTTTCTTTTCTTTCTTTCTTTTTTGTTAT